>JAXIUT010048679.1:0-11283 GCA_035586675.1 Eurytoma californica | reverse complement strand
GTAATATTTTTGTTACTTATATTGTAAAGGGCTTTAGCCCGTAAAAATTTTAATAAATAAATAAATAAATAAATAAACAACATAAGAATTTTTCTCACGGGACTAGTCTGCCCTGTTACTAATAGAAAACAGAAATTATTGTATTAAACTTTTCCAATGATCTTTATCTTGCTGAAATCATGCAAATGCCCATTCCTCAGCCCTGTTGGCTTAACTAGTAGGGGACCACAGGCAGGTTACCGAGAAAACTTACAGTTCGAATTTGTAATCTTCCGGATTGACGGTGGCGAGTAAGTTGACCGTCAGCAGTAGATCCTCGCCCGCGCGGCAGCGCGCCTCCAGGGCGACATCCTCGCTCTCCTCCCACGGCGAGCCCTCCGCTCTGGAAGCGCGATCTGAAATCAATTTCATCCGTCAGAACTAATCGATTTTTACGAAATTAATGCTATGGATACCCTGGTAGAAATTGACACTAAGTTGGCCAGATCTAGTTAATTTAGAAGATTAAACATAGTTGACCAATTTGTGGTCAATCTCCTTCTAAATTAACCAGATCGGGTTAATTTAGTGTCAATTTCTACCAGGATATCCATTAATTTCTTAACTTTTTTTTAACATTTGAATAAAACATTTTGAGATGTCTTTGAAATAAATAATACTATTTTGAATATTTTTTAGTATTTTAAGAATTTACGTGCTCAGTTGTGATTGCACCTTGTAATTTTAGTCATTGTTGATTACAACTTTGAAACTGCAAGCATTTAAACAGTAGTTAAAATATCCCTTTCTTTTCGCCGATAAAATAAACATTACAAGTTACATAATGCATGAGTTAAACGTTCAAATTTCGTTTGGTAAGAAATGGGCAAGGCAATAGGCAATTTTTTTCAGAGCTCATTATTGGTTGCAATAAATACGCGCAATTAGGATAACAAAATTCCTTTGCCATTCTTTACAGACATTATGCAACTCGACATGAAGGATATATATTAATCAATGCCATATACGTTAATTTATATATTTATTTTTTTAGTTTTGAATTCATCATTATTTTGTTCGTATTCCTAAGGAAATTATAAAATATAGCATGTAAAAGTATTCGAACAATATTCAACGTCCATTTAAAGAAATAATGGCGAACATTTTAAAACGCATTTTTCATGTTTACGCGTAAATCTAATAATAAGCACAAAACAAGACTTTTTGGCAACTAACTTAAAAGCCCGACCATGAAATTTTTAATTCAGAAATCATAACTGTAACCGACTTTTGCTCTAATAAATCGAACGTGTAAATATTTTGATGCTCACAATTATTTCCCGCGAATAAAGGCATATGAAATTTAGCTTGGCCACAATGACAAATAGCCCAATAAATATCAACCTAATTGCAATTAAACGTGAGAACACGACCCTCAACGGATAATAAGACAAGCTAACTCGGCTCGATTTGCAACAAAGAAAAACACTATAATTCATTGGCAGGCATCCTAATTTCGATCGCGGAATCAACAAATATCGCCCTTAGACCATTGACACCAAATCTCCACCGTCAGCAAAAGCCATCAGATTTACTCATTCCAAAGTGCGCGAAAAGTAAATCGCAAGGTTTCCTCGAGTGGCGCGCTCTTGTTTCCACCGCAAATCCATCCATCCGAACAGGTAAATACGTATAAAAGCCCGCGAGCTCGGCTTTGCAAATGTGCGCGTATCTGGCGAACCGGCGTCTCTAAAAATACCGCCGCCGAGTGAACCGCGTGGTTAAAGCGGGGCTACCACCGTCGAGGAAGCGGCCCGTGCACCCGGGGCATCGCCTCCAACGGCTCTCCCCCCTGAAGAATCGAGCAGCACCTCGACGGCGGGCGATTCGAATCGAGGGAGCCTGCGGCGCTCCAATTGTCAAAAAAAGAAACGATCATCTCGCGCTCGCGCGCTGGCTTATTTATCCCCGATTACCGAGCAACTGGCCTATTTCCATCCGTTTGGCAAGACTCGCGCGCGCCTCTTCCGCCGCGCGCATTTTTCGCCCCGGCACCGCTGCGTGATTCCCCCCCGCGCCGAAGGGAGCCGACCCTCCGCGTGCTCGCGCCCGAAAATAACGACAATGACACTGGCGCGCTCCAAATCTTTTTTTTTTCTCCTTTCTTTCTTTTTTATTTTTCTACTTGCGCGCCGATCGACCGGCTCCGCGAGCGCGCACACCTGGCTCCTCTCCGCTACCGATCGGACCGATTTTTCGCCTCGCCCGACTTTTTCCGTCGCCAGAGGGTAAATTTAGTGCGACGTACTTGGAAGTAAAAACTGATAATTTTAGCGAAGGATTAGCGCTTCGCTGTTGGAACTTGAATTACATCCAAGTGTGCGCCTCCAAGTTTATTGTTCGCAGCCGCGGCGTTGAATTATCGCCGAAACGAAATAGTCGTCCGCCCGGCGTCCCGACGATCGTTGAATAATCCACGGTGCAACTTCCAAGGCGGAAGCGACGAATATCGCCAATACGACGCAAGCCAAGGAACCGGAAAAAAAAGAAATAAATAACGAAGCAACCGCTGTACCGATCTTTAACGTCGACGCACCGAACGGAAGGAAGCTAACGATTGCCTCGAGATGGATAAAAGGAAAAAGTGGAGTACACGCGATCGGTGGGATCTCGGAATGCGATTACCATAACCCACTTCCACTCGAGCGGTCGTGCCCGCTGGCGCGCGCGCGCAAAGTCAAAACACGCTCGCGGGGGGAGGGAGGCGGACCGCTCGCGAAATACACTCTCCAAAAATAAAGTCCGATTTTTCTCCGGCGGCGCGGGGGCTTACCTGTTAGGGTCATCCCTCCGCGCAGCTCTCGTCGCTCCTTGGACATGCGTCGGTCGCCTTAGCTGCTCGACGGCCGGCTCGTCATGACTGCGGACACGCGCCGCGGCACTGACACCACACGGGGGACCGAAAACACTGCGCGCTATCTTTCTCTCTTCCGTGTCTCTCTCTCTTTCTTTATCTCTCTCTCTTTCTCTTTCTCTCTTTCTCTCTTTCTCTCTCTCTTTCTCGCTTTATCTCTCTTTCTCTCGTTCTATCTCTCTCTTTCGCGCCCGCGGCGGCTTCCTTCCTGCGTCTGGTGTTGTCCCCTGCTGCGGGGGGAGGCCGCGGAGTCGAGGCGCGGTAGGGGGGTGGCCGACGCTCGTGTGCAGCGGGCGAGCCGCGCCACGGAATAAAGCGAGGCGCGGGACGGCGCGAGAGCTGCCACTACCACCGGTCGCCGGAGCTCCGGTCTAAAAGCGTCGCCCGTGCGTGCGCCGTGTCCTTCTCTCTCTCTCGCCCGCTCGCCGCCGCGCCCCGACCTCCGCTTTTTCCTCGTTTTTTTTATTTCTCGCGCGAGCGGCGGTCCCGAGGCGCGCAGCGCCGCGGAGTCTTCTCTCGTTTTTCGGCGGCGACGGCGGTTGCACGCACGACTTTTTGCCGCGAGAGAGCGGCGCCACCCGCGGAGGCGACACGCGGGGCTCGAGACCTGCCGAGGGTGGGAAGAGTTAGCTCGAGACCAGTGGGCTGACCCGGGAGGTGAAACTAATTAAACTGGACAGGGCAGCGGGGATGGGATTTATCGCTTTTCCCGGAAACTGCATTTTTTCTTTTTTTGTGGAGCGGATGATTCGAAAAAGGTTGGATTTATTAGCCTGGGTGTATTTGTATGCACACACGTTGGAGTATCCATTTTTTCGAGGAGAAATACAAATTTTAATTTAAAATTAAAATCTCTAATGCAGTGATTTGGTGAAATTAATTAAACCGATTTATGTAAGTTGCGAATATATTTTGTACACCAGAGTAAAAGAATTCAGCTAATAGCAGCTACTTCCTGCAGATGGACACATTTGATGAATGGAAAAATGTTTTGTTTAATTTTATATAAATTACAGTAACAATTATTCAATAATAGCGATTAGATATTATTAGATAAGAATAATTATTTCTTAGAAAATACCGATAATTTTGTTTTTCGAGACGATCTACTATTCACAGGATTTTACAGTATAAGGCAATGTTTATTAGTTTGATGTCAAATTAATTTTTTAATTTGAATGTCCATTTTAACTCTGGAAAAAGCTTTTGGATAGAAAAAAACAGTCACTTTACCAAAATTAAAAGAAATTTCCAATAGCTTTATTAAAAATCACTGTCTTACCAAACCCGCCTGTTTCTACTTACCGACTCAAATATATATAGTCATATTTACATTGGAAGTGTACATCATTATTAAAGTAACTTTTTTTTATAATGTTGTCCTTTATACAAAAGAATGTTATTACTTTTTTAATATTTCAGAATATCTACAATAGATATTTATGAAGAGGGCAAATTAGTTCTTACAACTTTAATATCAGATGTTATCATGTACGGTAGGAAAAACTCAATAATAAAGGAAGTCAATTGTACAACATTTTTAAGTAATAATTTATTATTTGAATGATCAGTTATATATTTGCATTCGGACTTACATGTTATAAAATTAAATATAATCACGATCCTTTTGTTATAAATATATTATAAATAACATTAATATATTTTTGTATATTCTTTTTATATTCATTGGTTCCTCGAGGACTTTCAACAATCATAAACATTTAATATGCAGAAAACATAATTGGAACGTAAACTGTTCCCAAGAAAAGGCGATTACCTTTAAAATCGAATCGAATTAAAATCTAACAATATTATAAACATTTGAATTTTTAAGAGAAAGATTGTTCCTTAATTATTTTCGTATACACATCTGAAACAGCAAAATCCTCCAAATTAGACAATATTCATTTTGACGTCTGTAGAATAACAATTAATTACCAAAGACAACCGAAAATTCATATGGTCGTAAAAGCTGGTATTCTTAGAAACTCATTCAAGCATTCCTTACATAACATCAGTATTCATATGAATTTAAAATTTTTAACTGTATTAAAAGAGGATGTTAAAAGACGAGCTAAATTTGGTCTACGCGTGTCTAAAGTACAAATACTCCATGAGACAGGATTATGGAAGCGGAAGATTACATGAATTTTGAAAATTCTCCCCTCGGCGTCTGAAGCACGAGCGAAGATCTGCAAGTCAAAAAGCCAACCAAAGTGTACACTTCGGGCATTTTTTTCACATAAAAAAACCAGCTTAACAAAAAATCTCGTAACCCCTAATTTAAAAAAAAAAAACGAAAGAAGAGAGAGAAAAAATAATCCTTAGGAAAAGTACAAAAAACGAAACATCAACTGGGGCCAATGCGTGTCAGTACCTTCTTAACATTCTCCTTTAAAAAAAAAAGAAAAGAAAAGAAAAAAAAATAATAAACAACGTGGAAAGAACAGAAAAAAAAGAGCACGCGCACCGGCATCACCGCGTCAACGTCTCTGATTCTGGTGCCTCCACCAGGCGGGCATCCAGCCACTGATCTCCTGCTGTATGTAACGATAGAGCAGCAGCCCGATGATGGGCACCGCCAGGATCTCCCTCTTGAAGAGGTAGACGTAGGCCGCGGCGAGGAGGAGGCCCACGTCGGTGACGTAGCTGAAGGTCGTGCGGACCTTCCTCTCGGCCTCGGTGTTCATCAGGTGGTTCCTGACCTCCGCCTCCTCGCGCCTCCCCTCGTCCCTGGTGGAGGCGCGGCGCATGCGGTCCCGCTTGCCGTCCAGGGCGCGCTGCAGCCGCTCCATCTTCGCCTCCGTGGGCGTGCCGGCGCGCGAGCGGTCCTTCGAGCTGGACCTGGAGGAGGGCCGGCTGGTGGCCCGCGGCCTGGCGGGTCGGGGGTCGCCGGTCCTGGTCCTGGAGGAGGACCGCGAGCCGGCGACGGAGGAGCCGCGGTCCCGGGACACGTTCCTGGACCGGGGCATGGGGGACTCGTTCCGCGAGGGCGGACGGCTGTCGGCTCGCCGTCGCGTCGGCGTGGAGCTGCGGGAGTCGCCGACGCTGGTCTTCCGCGTCCTCCGAGGCTGGTCGGCGGGCTCCGCGCCGTTGGAGTTGGTCAAGCTGCCCCGCCTGGACTTGTGCTCCGACGCTTTGATGGGCCTGGCCCGCTGGATGGGCGTGGAGGGCATCACCGGGGGTATGGGCGTGATGATCTTGGCTGGGATCATGGGTTGGAAGGAGGCCGGTGAAATGGGCTGGATGATCTTGCCGGGGGTCACGGGTAGCCGCTCCTTCTGGGGGGTGGACGAGGGGGGGCTCTGGTTTTGGACCGGGGAGGAGACTCTGGACGAGTCGGAGGGGCTCTCGTATCGTCTAGTGTCTCTGTCGCGACTCAGGGATCGCTGACGGAAGTCCGAGTGGGAATATTGCTTGACGAGCTCTGTGTAATGGCTCACTACCGCCATCTTCTCCTCTTGGAGTTGCTCGACTTCTTCGACCGACGGAACTTTCGCGCCTCTCATCTGCCTTCGTTTGCTCACTGCTGCTTCTCCTGCGGATATGACTGCTTCTTCGTCGACGTCGGCTTCGTTGGCAGGGGCGACGGGGGATAGACTCGAGGGTAGTGGTGTAGGTTCAAGTTTGCTCTCCGCCGTCGGAGTAATATCATTGTAGTCCAGATTTGATAGGGATCTATTACTGAAAGAATAGAAATTTTTGTAAGTATGTGATGTAATACAATTGAAGAAAATCAATAGATCAAGCAAAGTCAATGAATAAAAAAATGTTTATTCTACCAACATAACATTTTTAGAAAATTGTCACTTAAGACTCCAATCTAACGTAAGTTAGAACGTAAACTGAATGCTCAAGAAGTTAATTCAGAAACTTTTTATACTTACAAAAGAATAATTAATGGATCATGATTATTAGTATTCTCTAAAATTAAAAATCATATAAAAAGAGTTTAATTTGAAAACTTTAAAAATCTTTAAAAAACATTTTCATACAATCGATGTACTTTACACCACCATATTTTCTAAGCATCAGTTTTAATTCAAACAATTTTTTCACGTACATAAAAAATGTCATTACACTTCATTTCACATGCATATATATTAATTTCTCAATTCAAAGAACAATTACCTTGTATCAAAAGTAAAGGCAGGATCGTCGTAAGCAGACAGAGACTTTCGCACGGGTTTCTCCGGGGGTATGGGTCGTCCGAACTGATTCACGGGAACCGGTTCGGTCTCGGTGCGTTTCTTCAGTATCGACTTGGGCACAATGGCGCTGTTAGAAGACGCGGGGGTCAAGCTGGTGGGGGAGAGGCTTCTCTCCGGCGGCGACACGTCGACGGGCGGTACCCTGTGGGGCGGTACCGGCGGCGGCACGTCGGCCTCCGCGTGCATGACCAAGCGACCGCGCGGATGGTACGTGTCCTCCTCCTCCAGCACGGGGATGGCCATTATCCTGGCCTTCAGCTGCTTCAGGTCCTCGCTGTCGGTGCTCTCGGCCTCCGAGGAGACCCCCGACGTCTCCACGCTGTCCTCCGCGCGGATCTCGCCCGTGTCCGGTGCCACCTCGTCGTATTCTTCCTCCACTTTTATTGTTTCCTGAAATTGGCAAGATTACGTTCATTCAAAGCTCAGCAAGAAAATTCAAACTTTTGGGTATTCATTTATTTTGAAAGCATTGATTATTTCTTTCTTCTGGGATCTATATAATAAATTTTTGAAGATTTTCCATATTTTATCATAGTATCAATAAATTTAAATGATAAAACTGTACTTTATTTTACAACATTATACAGACACAGAATATCTAATCAATGAATATCTTCAGTAATAATTATTTTTATTTTCAATTTTCATTTTTTTTTAATTCGTGTCAGTTACTCTTTTCATGTTCAGAAAATTATATTTCATAATAAAAAGAAAATAATGTACATTAGAAAAAATAAAACTAATAAAAAATTGAAGAAAATTTGAAGACATGACCAACACTCAAAGATATTTCTTTGTTAGAAGAATGTCTTCTAAGAACAACTCTTAAGTTAAAAAATAAGTGAAAAAGGACGATACCCATTAGTTTAATACCAAATTAAATATTTAAATAGATTATATAAAACTTAAACTCTCCAGCAGAACTCATAAAGAACTTTATCTCCTTAACTAAATGAAAAATTGCCGATGCCTTTCCGTACTCGTCTGTTTCTACTTATACATACTAACTACAGGGTATCACAAAAAAAGCCTTGTATTTTAAAATTTCCTTTTAGGTAAAAAGATGAATTCTTTTAATCTAATAAATGACTATCAAATACTAAGCTCTCCATCAGAAATTATAAAAAATGTTATCTCCTTAACTAAATGAAAAATTGGCGATGCCTTTCCATACCCGTCTGTTTCTACTTATACATATTAACTACAGGGTATCACAAAAAAGCCTTGTATTTTAAAATTTCCTTTCATGTAAAAAGATGAATTCTTTTAATCTAATAAATAACTATCAAATACTAAGCTCTCCATCAGAAATTATAAAAAATGTCATCTCCTTAACTAAACGAAAAATTGTCGATGCCTTTCCGTACTCGTCTGTTTCTACTTATACATATTAACTACAGGGTATCACAAAAAAGCCTTGTATTTTAAAATTTCCTTTTAGGTAAAAAGATGAATTCTTTTAACCTAATAAATGACTATCAAATACTAAGCTCTCCATCAGAAATTATAAAAAATGTTATCTCCTTAACTGAATGAAAAATTTTCGATGCCTTTCCGTACTCGTCTGTTTCTACTTATACATATTAACTACAGGGCATCACAAAAAAAGCCTTGTATTTTAAAATTTCCATTTAGGTAAAAAGATGAATTCTTTTAACCTACTAAATGACTATCAAATACTAAGCTCTCCATCAGAAATTATAAAAAATGTTATCTCCTTAACTGAATGAAAAATTGTCGATGCCTTTCCGTACTCGTCTGTTTCTACTTACACATATTAACTGCAGGGTATCACAAAAAAGCCTTGTATTTTAAAATTTTCTTTAAGGTAAAAAGATCAATACTTTTAATCTAATAAATGACTATCAAATACTAAGCTCTCCATCAGAAATTATAAAAAATGTCATCTCCTTAACTAAACGAAAAATTGTCGATGCCTTTCCGTACTCGTCTGTTTCTACTTATACATATTAACTACAGGGCATCACAAAAAAGCCTGGTATTTTAAAATTTCCTTTTAGGTAAAAAGATCAATTCTTTTAATCTAATAAATGACTATCAAATAATAAATGCCGATACAAATTTCACTCCTTAATTTTATAATTTTAACTAAGACCTGCTCGCAGATATCGTCCTAACACTAATTCGTATCCTTAAACGAAGAACTACTCTCAAAATGAAATAAAAGAGTGAAAATCTACTCGACGCGAGCGATAATTCAGTCAATTGAGTTTTTTCTGAAAGTGTGATTTTTCACTCCACTAGAGTGATTTTTTTTAACTCTTCACTCTTCTACATTACGAGAGTAAGTAAATGTTTACTTTGACGGAATCGGGCAGCTTTAGCAGCTCCTCCCTCTCCCTGTTCTGCGAGTTCTCCCTGTCGATCATCCTGGCGACGGCCTCCTCGTTGCTGAGATCGATGCCGGGCTCGTGCCACCTGCGCAGGCGCTCGGCGCTGTCGGCGAGGGCGGCGGGCCCGCCCACCGGCCACTGCTGCTGCTGCTGCTGCTCCGCCCTCTTCGGCGCCAGCGCCTCGTCGCTGGTCGGCAGATTCGGATCGGAGGAGACGTTCTGCAGCGGGGCCCCCAGCCCCGGCGACGGCACCCTCAGCGTGGACGTCCTGACCTGGCCCTCGCTGGAGCGCCGCCGGTCGCGCCTCGCCTGCCACTGCCTCTCGCTGGCGTTCGACAGCCGCCGGCGGATCGGGCGCCCGCGCCCGCCGAACAGCGGGTAGCGCTGCTGGCCGTCGCTGGTGGGCGACGCCGGCTGGGAGCCGGCGCGACGGCCGGCCAGCTCTGCGGACTTCTCCGCCTCGACCGCGCGGTAGAAGCGCTCCATCGCCCGCTCGTGGAGGAGCTCGGTGGAGCTGACGGCCTCGCGGAGCGTCTCCACGATCTGGTGCTCGGCGCTGAAGAGCTCCGGGAGGGAGAGGGACATCGGCGGGGCCACCAGGTCCTCCTCCACGAAGTCCTCGGTGGCTTCCACCGCCGTCTGGCGTTCTACGGAAAAAGAGCCGTTTTGGAGGAACGATTTATTAGTTTTTAGCGACAAGCTTCTTTGTTACCTTGCACTTTTTTATAAGCGCTTGCTAAGAAGAACAACTATTTTATTATTTTGCAGTATTGCGAGTGATTGTTAAATATTTTCAGCATTGTATACAAGCAAACTACAAGTTTTTAAGCAACATTACGCGAGTTCTAAAAAATCAGTTTTTAAATTTTATTCGCATACCTTCTTACCAAAAGAAAGGAAAATGATAAGGCGGCTTACCACATCTGTCTGTATCTACTGTCCCGACATTAATAAACTAGTGTATCAGTAGAAATGGGCAGATATGGTCAGACAAGTAATGATAAATCCTTTTTATAACTTAAGCTTTCCAAAATATGTTGCTTTTCAAGCTGTTGTATTTATACGTTTCCTTCTTCAACTTAAAAAGTCGCAAACTAGAGAGTAGATCAAACATCACTACGAGGAGAGAATTTTTCCTTAAAAATTACGGTAGCTTATCGTCAAAATTACGAAAAAAAATTACTTGAACAAACTTAATCGTTATAATACTTGAAATTTTTACTTAAATCTTCCTGGCTCACGAGAAGCTCCGAAAGGCGAAAAGCTCCGTAATTAGTACGGAGCTTTTCATATCATTCAAAATTCGAAGGTGTTCTAGTAAAAATTACTAGTGTATCAAACCGTATCATAATTACATTTTTTCATGTAATTTTTATAGTGAGTGTCACCATAACTTTAAGAGAAATTTCTTTCAGTGTAAATAAGTAACAATATATTGTGCAGAAAGAAATTAGAAACATTTTTTTAATAAACGAATATAAGGCCCTTAAAAGGGCCATATCTGAATCTATTAGTCTGTTTTGTACGTATTTCATATGGAAAGCACATAATTTAAAAGAAAAATAAGCACGAAAACTTTCAATTTTTGGTAAGACAGCTTGAACAAAAAACATATTTCGTGAAGAATTCTAAAAAAAAAACACGTTCGCACGCGTCCCATGAAGAAAGGCACTTTTTTGAGTTTTGTCAAATCTAATTGCGAAATGTGCTCATTGTTAAGGGACTATGGGACATATAATCGATTTTCCTAGTTATTTACCTGAGAAAAAAGAGTTTCAGATTAAAAATTATATTTATGTTATATATTAATAGTATATAACATTTT
>JAXIUT010048658.1:551-11286 GCA_035586675.1 Eurytoma californica | reverse complement strand
AGATTTTGGCATGAGATCTCAGGTGAGATCTCACCTGAGAACTCACCTGAGATCTCACCTGAGAATTTTTAGTAGGGCGCACATCAAGTGTAACCTATAACATTAGTATAATGCCGTTATTAGCATTCGCGAAAATTTTTTCAATAGTCTAACTTTTACGATTTACAGGTAGAGACTCTGCAGCGTGATCAGACATTCGCCATTCATCGCCTGGGCCTGTCAGGCCTCATCGAGCCGCGCTGGCGGCACAGCGTAGCGCAGCCGGGCATCGACGCCGCGGCCGTTTACTTCCGCCAGCTGAGCAAGGAGCACGTGCGTAAGCTCCACGACAAGTTCCGCCTCGACCTGGAGCTTTTTGGATACTCCGCCGATCGCTATTATGACCTCGCGACCTCCGTCACCTGATTTCCCGAGTCAGCGACACTTATTGGTACACCCTTTCCGAAATTCATTTAATTTTAAACACAGTATGCCTGTTTAAAATTTATCGAGAATTTTTTGTGTAAAAATTCAATGAAGTCTTAATGACTTAATTTTAATGAATTACACATAATTTGTGCAACGGCATTTACGATATTTTTTAAGTTTCTATTAATTTAAATCTGTAAATTTTTTATAGTGACTGTGTTTTGAACACTACAAAATATTTAAATGTATTATACAGAATGTACGCTTTTCTTTTTTTATTTTAAGCAAATCACAAAATTTTGAACCATCTATACGCTCTGTAGTGTGAAGTAAAATGATATCCTACTCTCATAATGTGAAGAAGTGGAAATTCCAAAAAATCACTCTGTTAGAGAAATAGCTCGATTATCTCAATTTTCGTTTAAATCGAGTGGCTTTTTTTTCTCTCTTTCCTATTGTGAGAGTAAAGAACTGTACTTGCAGATTGCTCGTGTGGTGCTTATTGATTTTATAAACAGTTTCAATTATGAAGTTAAGGTGCTCGGTATGATTCAGTTTTGGTAAACATTACAATGAGGTAGTGTAATCGTAGGCTCATCGATTTTCTGCGCAAATATAATTAGCCCGAGATTGTAAACACGTGATACAGCTACGCTGCTTGTTCCATCTATATTTTTAAATTCTTTTTTAAAAAATTATTTTAAAAATAAAATAAAATTTAATGTGACATCAATCGCATACAAATATTTTTAGTAATTATTTAAAAATACAATTTTTTATTACAACCTTCAAGAATATATTTAAATTTCAGTAATGAAGAAATGGTCAAGGATATTAACCATATCAGCAAAAAGTTTATGCAATACATAAGACTCAACGACTCGAAGTTGACGTCACATTCTATGAAGTCAAAACTAAATAAACTTTAGCGTGAAAAAAGCCGGATCTATAAAGTGCAACAAATATCGTAGTGTCTTTATACTATGAAACAATTTTGTCCGCATAAATAAACGAAGTGATAATCGGCGGAAGCGTAGACGTCATTTCTCATAATTAAGGCCTTAAAGACTTGACGATAAGCGGGTTATAATTCAGATACCAAGTACAAAGTCTGCATAAAAATCAAGGAACTACTTCCTAACTTTGCCATTGATTTTGTTACACGTGCACACTGTGTTCTTAGATTGTATCAAAAAAAGAAATCTTTAATTCAACATGAAACATTTCTTGCGGTAAGTACACTTTACTCGGAAAACCTAAAGTTCTTTTACTTAATGCTTTCATAACGTGTGTATGTACATTAGCTGTATGGTAAAGCAATGTTAATCGATTGACTATTTTCAAAATGACATTTTACAAAATTTATCGAAAAATAGCACTCTAATAAGTTTAAACGACTTAGTTTTCACTTAGAATCGAATGGTTTTTATTCATTCACATTATGAGTAGACATAAGACCCTGAAAATGAGTGAATTAATTATATCTTTGTTTTTTTTTTAAATTTCAAGAACATATTAACTCAATTGCTTTAATTCTGAATTGCTTCCAGTGATAAGTCTCTAATCAAGTATTTTTTTACTCTTCTCTCTTCCTTCATATTCAGTCAATTCTCAATGTAAAAGAGTCTGAAGCCACTCGATTCAAGTGAAAACTAAGCCCATCTTATGTTATGACCCAATTTTTTGAAATAAAGTGATCTTTCACTCTAGTAATAATTTTTGGACCCTTCAACATTATGCGAGACTACATAACATAAAAGAAAACAGTAAAACACTTAAACCCCAATAAAAGAGCGATCGATCCACTTAAGGTAAGATTTGGCGTCGGCATCGGCCCTACGTCAAATATCCATCGAACGGCGTGAATGAAGTGCGGCCCGGTCGCGCGCTCCTCGTGACGCACCGGCGCGGCCTCGGACGCCGATTCCGAACTTTTCCGCGCCCGCGGCCCGCATCGATCGTCCGGCGACCCACTTTCGATCCGCGGCGTGCACACGCGACGCCGCCGTCGCCTCGGCCCTTATCAAAGCGCGGCTGTTGTATAGGGTGTATATATATAAGTGTACACTGCCGGCGGTCGGGCCGATCCTCTCGCCGGCCGGCGCACTATCGTGAAAAGTGCGTGCGCGCCCGCCGTCGTTGCCGGTGCAATGAACTTTTTACACGCTCGATTTCGCGGGGTAAACGACTTACGTGCACCGCGGTCTCTAATGAGCGAGGCCGCCGCTCCTTGCGGGGCTGCGCTGTGCTTTGCTCGGGTGTTCCCTGGTGGACATTGAGAGTGCGGTGTTGATGGTTTTGTCGAGTGTTTTTTCGATGATTATGTAATGGGTGATGGGAAAAATTTAAGTGGGATTCGTTGGAGATTTGATACGAGTTGATTGATAAGGGGTTGGGAGGAGGAGGATTTTTATAAGCGAGTTCTTTTTTTTAATTTGCAATTCATAGGTGATGGGGTGGCTTTGGCTGCTTTGTCTTAAGTGTGTCATAGATTGTCGCGATAAGGGTCAAAGCCAAGAGACGAAGAAATTTAAAGTATTTCAGAAGACAGACTTAAGTGGCTATAAGTGAAGGTTACCGATCGACTATATTCCTTGGAAATAACTTTCTCTTGTGCTAAGTTTAGCAAGATTAAAACAACAATAATTAATAAACAATGATTGTTGTTTGTTTTATTTTGTTTCTACTGTATACCTTCATTGTTCAAATCTTAAGTTGTTTGATAAATTTAAACTACAGTAAAACTGCAATATAAAAAAATATTTAAATACTTTCTAAATGAAAAGTTGCTTTTAACGCAATTAACATAATAATCATCCCTTAATTAATTATAAATTTTAAATAAATTTTGAAAATTTACTCTGAACCTGATATATGCAATAAATAAAGAATTGCATGAATCGTTCAACTCACCTTATTGTGAAAATCGGTGAGAACTTCGTCGTCGACAAGCCCGAGTTCCTCCCAGTTGGGCTCCCTGTTCCTCCACTCGCCATCGCTGCTGCTGTCGGACGATCGCTCCTTGGCGTCCAGCGCCGATTTCTCAAAGTCCTCGTCCATCGCGTCCAGCTGAAGGTCGTACTCATCCTCATTGACTTTCATCTCGTCAGTCTCTTCTATCTGCTTACTTTCCACTTTATCACTTTCTGTCACCAGCTTGTTCGAGTCCTCGAGTATCTCCTCTGTTTTCATCTCCTGCACCTCTTCTATTGTGACCTGCGGTTGATCTTGGTTGAGATCACTAGATTGGTTGGACTCGGTTTTCTCAGTTGATTGTTCTCCATCAAACAATAATTGTTCAACTGGAGGATCGTCTTGTAAGGAGGATCTTCTGCTCAAGTCTTTTGTAGGACTTGACAACTCCATAAGGATATAATTTCTTTCTTTTCGGGGAAACGTTTCGAAAACTGGGATTTTCGCTGATTGACTTCGACGACGCTCCTTCCCTATGGAAAGTAATAACGGTAAACAAAACAAATCAGCGTTAATGGTAAATGAAACAATTAATGTAATTATTATTTCTTGACAAATTTCTAGTGCAGTTATTAGCACCGAATTAACCCAATTTAGTATAATACTACCACTAAATAAAGAGGATCGATTTGTAACGAAATAAATAAAAAATTAATAAAAAATACAAAATTCTGTATATTTGCTCCAAATCAATAATTAATTAAAATGCAATTATTACCTTGACTATTGTCCTCGTTATCCCAATCGAACTTCAAAGTTTTATCCTGGGCAGAAGTTGATCGATATACAGATCGCATCATGTTCTCGTGATCTTTTCGCAGCTTCTCCTGAAAGTTGTATCCGCTGCGATCGCCGAAGACGCGTTCAACATCGTAGTGTGTCCTGTCCTCGTCTACCGCGCAGACATCGCCAAGCAGACTGGGACTGGGAGACTTGGGACTGACCGACGGTTTCGGCGAGCGTCTGTCCTCCGGCGGCTCCCCGTAAACGCGAAACGAGCGTTCCTCTGACAGAGGATCCTCCTCCATGATCTCCTGGATTACCACCCGTGGCGAACTCACCGGGCTGAACGAGTCCCGGCGCGATATATGCGATCCCTCGTAACTTCGATCGGCAGAACTAAAATACCGCATTCATTAGCGCGATGCATTTTTTCGATTTTATTTTTTTTATTTAATAATTTGAATGAAGGTGTCAATATACCAACTGTTGAGGATAAGAAGAAGTTAATTCAACCAGTGCCTTAGGAAATATAATATCTTGGTTGGAAAAAAATATTATCTGATATATGGTGAAAATTCAAAAAATTCTATTCTGTTTGCGTAAAAAATGTTATTTCAGGATACTATTATCATTTCAATATTTTTGCCATAAAATGTTTTCCGAAAATGTTTTACTTGTATGCTATTGTAATCGCATATTTGTCAACCGCAAACGACGGAACACCTTTTATTCAGTTGAGTGCATGATGAGTGCATCACCCTGTTGTCCAATGCAAACAAAAATAAGTAAATAAAGAACACACCTCGATCGTCTGCGGATAAGCCCCGAGTTCTTTGTGAGTATGCTCTTCTTGGGACTGAGGTTGGCGTTGTGCGTGTAGATCTCGCGACGAGGGCTGGTGCTGGCTGAGCGTCGCTGTCGCTCACGGCTCCGTCGACCGTGACCACCAGAGGAGCGGACCCGCCGGGGCTGCTGCGGTGGCAATCGGGTGGCTGGCGACACCGGCAATGGGATCCTCGTGGGTGGTGGAGGAGGCGTTGGCTGCTGCCGATCGGACATTATCGACTCCGTGTCCTCGCTGTCGGGTGTGCGAAGCTTTACGATCTCGCCCCCGAAGTGCACTCGTCTGGTGCGAGAAAGGAATGGTATTTTGTGGAATGGAATGCAGCAAAATTGTTCCAAGTAATTTTTTTTCGTAAGTTTTATTTAAGAATATTTTTACGGATATTTAATACTCTTAACAATACGTATACTGAACGAAAGTTTAAATCGTGACACAATTAATAAGAATGAAATAAATAAAGAATAAAAAATTTCTAAAATATAAAAAAATTGTTTTCTAAAAAAGAATTTATGAGTTTTATTCTTAAATTTACCCCTTTTTTCTTAGGTTTTTAATAACTTTCTGCAGCGGCATATTAATTAATAAAATAAATCAATTACCTTGGGGTTTTCCGCCTTTCCTCCGGTACGTCCGGTGCATCTATCTCCTCGATAGCTGGTCCCTCGATAGCCTTAACCGCCTGACCGTCGGCATCATCGTCGTTCTCGTCGTCGCTAAGAGAACCATCGCTTTCAGCAGCTCCATCCAGCTCTTTTTCTTGTTCTTCGAGGATGGTCATGGTGATGGCTGTCTCCTCATTGAACTTGATCTCAGTTTCGAGGACGACACGCGCCGAAGTAACACTACCGCCGGAACCAGTCCGTGCCACAACCGCATCCTCTTCTTCTTCAGCAATGCCTGATGTGTCGGAATCATCGCTCTCCCAACTTTTGTCCAACGGCGCGACATCCCTAATTGACTCCTCCACTGAGTCTTTACGCTCTAACCGCGACTTGTCCACTACATGTTTGCTGCTCACTTTCGACTAGGAAAAACATACAAAATATTATTTGTGGAAAATGAATCACTTTAAATATTCGAGCACTTAACACAAGGGAGAACTGGGTAAAATAAGTTAGAAAGTACAATGAATCACCAGGGTTTAATGGACCATTAGGTGACCTAAACTTGACCTGCAACCTACAAAATAACGTGCGTGTACGGTAACTTACGTTTAAGGATTTTCAGATGAAGTTCACGTCACCTCTTGACTCATTATACGCTGCTGATTAATCGTATTTTACTTCCATTCGTATAGCCTCTAATTATTTTCAAATTAATTAACTACAAATTAACTAAATTAAAACTTTAAGAATACTCATGTTTTTGAGGATTTAAATTTGTATAAATAATACTGAAAAACTTAATACACATTCATTTTACAGCATCAAAATATACAGTAAATACTATTAACCATTAAACTTTTTTCTCGCAGTGATAAAGGAAACTTACAAAATTTTATTTAGGAAGATTTTTTTACTAAAAACGCTGGAAAATACTGTTAAAAAGAGAAAACTCACCTTAGATCGTCGCCTGACGGTATTCGGTGGGATGCCGATCCCGTAAACATCGCACAGCAGATCGAAGTTGCGCCCGATGCTGTCGTCCACGTGAGCCATGTGAGATTCAAACTCGTGCTCGCCTACGGACTCACGAATCTTGACTAGAGATCGCAACGCCGAGTCCTGGTGGGTGACCTGGACGAGGCGCAGCGCCAGGGCGCGCGTCGCCTCGCGCACCACCTCCGTAGCCGGTGGGCTGCATGAGCGCGATGGAAACAATATCAATGGCGTGCTAAGGATCACTCCCGTTGCTACACTCGTTTGGTACTCGTCCAACACGTCCGCTCGGTTCATCCCATCTCGCAGGATCTAATTTGGCATTTAATTTTAAGAATAAAATATGCAGCATATAGGATGAATTGAGAATTTAATGATGATGTAAACATCACGATTCAATGAGACACTGAAAAATACACTACTTAGTGATAATATTTTTTCTAATTGCGGCAATAAATATATAGTCTACGTTCAACAATGCATTATTGAAATAAACACTGTAATTAAAGCACTGTGCAAAACTCACTCTCAAGGTGACTTCGTTCCTCCTAGGCGAGTGCATGAGGTAGATTCTGATGGCGTCGAGGGAACCCTTTCTAACGGCTGGCGCCGGATTGCCGAGATTTTCGACGAGGTCGGCCAGGCTGATGTCCGCGACATCGTCGATTACCTCTGCACTGAGAGTCGGCAAAACATCGACGAGGACGCGGAGCGCGTGCTGACGCACCTCCCATTCCGGATCCCGCAATCGCTCCACGATCTCCTCGAAGATCGCCTGGACGTCCGCGTCCTTTGGGAATTTTTTCGTTCGCACCTGCGTATTTTTGTGCGAAGCAGAAAGTAAACAAAGGTAAATAATTTTTAACATTTTTTTCCAACATTTTTAATGAATAAAAAAACTAGTAAGAATGAGTAATAACGGTTTAGATCATTCCGATCATTCAATTAAATTCAATTTGAAGTAATCGACAAACTTTTTTAATAAAAACTACTATACGCTCCGTTAAGAGTATGGGTTAAAAATAAAACCAGCTACATACTTTCTCCAAACTTGTATAATTCTAAAAAATGTCAATAAAAACTAACAACTCAGTACTCAGAACTTACGACATATTCCCAGAGCGGAGTTAGCTGGACGGGCAGGCCGGAGGCGGCGCTGGAGGATCGCCGCCGTGCCCTGGAGTCGGGCCGTGCCGCGTACCGCCTCTTCGGCCCGGCGAAGCGCTCGCCGTCCGGCGGCTCGGCGAAGAGGCCGTCGTCGAGGAGCGGCGCCTGGTGCTCCTGGGCCGGCTGGATCGGCCCCACATCCGTCGGGCCCGTCATGGATGCGGCGGCGGTGGCGAGCGCGGCGCTGCATCCGGGCATATCTCAGCTACGTCGCGCCGCCCATCCTTACCTGTCTGCCTTCATCCTGACCGACTTCTCACACCTTTCGAAATAAAGAACACGAGTCTAAGCGTTAAACGCATTAGCGTACGTTGAGGCTCACTCGATGGAAATATCAAAAAAAGTATAGATGAGGCATGTCGCGTGGACCGCGGACGAAAGCGGAGTGCCGCTTGGCGCGCTCGCGAATTCCGCCCAAAACTCGCGGGTCGTTGGGGTGGGGAATTTAGGCGCCACTGACACTCGCGTAGCTCCTCGTCCAAGGTACCTAGGCCGAGGCGCTGCGCAACCAATCACAGCTCGCGCCCGCTAGGTCCGGTGGTGGGGGGCATCTCAACACCTGCGCATCCATCGGACGCTGAACTACCCTGCGGAGATGCGTTTTCCTGATCGATTTCCGCGAATTCCCTCCTTGAGATTTTTCCGCGAACCCCGTCGACGGTTTTTTTAATTTCGCCGTATTCGCTCCAGAATTTTCTCCGTGAAATTAAATTATTTCGTTTCGGTATTTTAACATTTTAAGCACGCCAATTAATCTATTTTTTTCACTATTATCCTTTTTTTAATTTATCTGAGAATAATGCAAAAATAATTGTAGATTTTTCTTTTACAAAAGTTACTTTATGTTAATATGAAAATCGATCGTGTATTTACTAATATTTAATGGTTTTTAAATAAGTATTCCATATTTCCATATTTCCGAATGAAATTAATGTTTAATTCCCTAGATCGTTATAAAAAGGTACAAAAAATAGTCAGACTAAGTGATTCTCTTCGTGAGTAATATATAAATATTAAATGATGCATATCGAGAAAATATTTGTCCGAATCATATATAATTACTTTAATTGTTGAAAAATTAGTTATTGTTAATAATAATTAATGTGACAGTAAACATAATATTTCGCGTCATCGGATCTTGATGTCTTATTAGATGACTACATACAAATTGTACTAAAAGTATACATTACAAGAGCAGCGTATTAATTTCTCAACTACTATGTAAAGACAAAGATGAACTTGAACGTGATTTCAAAGGACTTACTGAGTATACCCCTAAAATTTAATCGAGACAATGAAACCTTTTATTTCAATACCAGAGAACAGTCACTTTTATCGCGCAGACAATATTAATGTTCATAGGAAATGCAAAAAATAAAATAATTTACCTGTCTCAATTTAATAAGTATTTAATTATGGCGCATTCAACACGCTACTAGAGGTAAACAACGCTGCGAAGGTGTCAAAAGCATTACTGGCAAATTTGCAGTAAGACAATGCATGATCTTTTCAAGTCCCCATAATCATAAAATATTTTATGTACGGAACGTTTAAAAGCCAATGATGTGTGATACTCATATACTTGTTTATGATCGTCAGATACATAAATTATCTTAAATACCTTTTTTCCTATTCAATTTCAATTTCAATTTACATTATAGCACAAACAATTTTTTCATTTAGCGCCTTAAAAGATATCGCGTATAATTTAAATAGAAGCTGTTTGATTGGAGAGTATAAATATCAAGTTCAATGGCGCCAAAATTCAAAAAGTTTTTACATGAATTTAATAATTTCAATTTAAATAACTAAAGAATTTTTTATTCTCTCTTGAAAAAATGATGACAGGATGTTGCGAATCATTTAAAAAAGCGATTTGTTTAGTCAAATGAAAAAATATCAGGTTTAATGGCGCCAAAGTTCAAAAAGTTTCTAAATTAAATAACCAAAGAATTTTTGATTTTTTAAAAGATTAAATAAACAAAGATAATAAATTTTCTAATTATTATAAAGTCTCTATTAATAGTTTCTAAAAAAGCGAATGTGTTAAGGAAATTCGACTGTATTTATTGAGTAATACTTTTAATTTTATTAAATGGGTATATAAACAGTTGAGAAGGATCTTGCTGGTAAAAAAATATATAAAGAAATTAAATTATAAAACAAATCAACCCATCGCGTAAAAGAATAGCCGCCAATCGATGCAGCGACAGCTTTTCGCTCGCCGACAGCGAGTACAAAGTAGCCCGACGACATTAGGTTATAGCGATATAGCCTCGCTGTCGCGGCGCCCTGACAATGCTCGCCGTATCGCGGTACGTCCGCAACATTGTCCGGCTCAGGGCCCCAGGGGGAGAGACCGCGGGAGAATTTATCCGCGGCGACCGGTGCCAAGGTGCACGGAGGCCTAGAGACGCGCGCCTCGTGTCAGGGGTGCGGGCGCGGCATTGTGCGCGCGCGCGCCAACAAGGCGAATCTTCGCGATTGTCACTATAATACGCTGAATGCCGCGAGCGCTTGCCGGCATTGTTTCGCAGCGGCGTTCACAGATCGACGGGCTTGAGCTTACTTCGATCTTCGCGATATGGTTGATTGGTAAGATTTGATTCTCTTCTGACGAATAATGTAATAAAAGGTAATAGATGCAAGCTGAAAGCACGGTATTTTTTAGTTGTAGCTTTAGATTCTTCGAAGAACGAAAGGGAACAAAAATTAATTTTTGGGTTTTTTTTTTAAAGCTAAGAAATTCATTTGTTTTTTGAAAAATGTGATTTTTATCACTATAATACGCTGAATGCCGCGAGCGCTTGCCGGCATTGTTTCGCCGCGGCGTTCACAGATCGACGGGCTTGAGCTTACTTCGATTTTCGCGATATGGTTGATTGCTAAGATTTGATTCTCGAATAATGTAATAAAAGGTAATAGATGCAAGCTGAAGGCACGGCATTTTTTAGTTGTAGCTTTAGATTCTTCGAAGAACGAAAGGGAACAAAAATTAATTTTTGGGTTTTTTTTTTAAAGC
>JAXIUT010048647.1:0-11286 GCA_035586675.1 Eurytoma californica | reverse complement strand
CAACAGCAACCAGATACACAACTAAGCAGCTCTGGAGTTAACTGATCATCATTTATCTATTAAACAACTATTAAGACTTTAAGCATTTAACCTTGTTCGGCCTGAACGGCCTCACGAAAAAAGTGGACATTTCAATGTTTTACCATCCACCTATATAGATAGTCCCAGATATATGAATCAAAATTATCAAGGCGCTATGGCTATTGTTCGTCAAATAGGAAGACCGGATTTATTTATAACAATGATATTTAATCCAAATTGGCCAGAAATAACTTTACCGCAGACAAATCCCAGTCGCTTTAGCATTCGCTATGACGATAAATAAGTCACAAGGCCAAAGTTTTGAAACTGTTGGAATTTATTTAAATAAGCCATTATTCTCTCATGGTCAGTTATACGTGGCTATATCTAGATTAAGAAATGCAAATAAAATTTTTATCCAAAATGATGACCGGAAAAACAATTATACAATCAAAAATATTGTATGGGAAGAAGTTCTACAATATGACGTCACAATCTGACGTCACAATATGACGTCATAATATGACAATTTTGTTCCCGAATATATTTCATGTCACAATATTATGTCATAATATTACAAACAATTTTTCGATACGGGGCGCGCAAAGATACGACTTTGCGCACGCTTTCTCAAAATCAGCTGCGCATAATCGTACCTTGCACGCATTGTATCAAAAAATACGGTTCGATACATGAGCGAGGAGGTGATTTATGATACTATTTTTTGCCACATATTATTTCATTTCATAATATGACGTCACAATATGACGTCATAATATGAAGTCATAAAAGTACGAAATTGAGATATGACGTATGACGTCATAACATGACGTCATATTGTGACGTCACAAGATGACGTCATTTTTTTCAGTAGGGCTGTTTACTTATTATTGTTAATAACTTAATCACTATCACCGCTATACATACCCCAGATTCATCTTCACTTTTTTATTTTTAACGAAAACTAGGACACTTATTTAAAAATATGACACTTACTTCTTGACCGTGCCAAAAAAAAGGAAAATGAACAATTTTTACGTTATTTGGTAAGGGGTGTCAAGGTGGGGGGCGGTGGGGGGAAACGACGGCGGCGGTGCTTTTTTATAATATAGAGAGAAAAGAAACAGTCTTGAACTATTTTAGATAAGTAGAAACATGATTTATTTAAATCTTAAGAGTTAGAGCTTGATTATTTATGAAGAGAAGAAATGATTACCTATTATTATTAAGTATTTGAAAGAAGTGAATTGAATATATTTTAATAGGTATAAAATGAGTTTTTATTATTTGTAAGAAGAATAGTTAATTTTTGTTTTATGAATAATCAAAATATTAGTTCTTATTAATTATTATATATGAAGTTGTAAAACAAAAGACATTTATTAACAATAATCGCGTAATGCTAAATAATTCACACGTAAACCATATTATTCTTTTAGAAATATAAATTTTTTAGAGCAAAGCTCGGAAACTTTCTCTTTTCTAGAAATACAACGCAAAAACATACATAAAGATATTTATCAATAAAAGAAATGTTTATCACAAAATTGAATTGTGAACTACATAAACGTGTAATATTATTGATAATTAAACCTTAGGTTAATAACATATTTAAATGTTGGAGCTGTATAACGTATTTGTTTTTTAAAAAAACAATATTTGAATTTAAGAGAAAAAGATTATATTATTCATTCATGGATAAATGTAGCAGTTAATTTAAGTTTGTTTTATTATTAAAGTTATTGGTAATGCAATAAATCATTAACTTTATTATATTTATTATAAAATTAATTATAATTGCTAAAAAGATATTTTTAAAGAAAAATAATAATACGATAATGTAGTATTTAGAAAATAGTATTGGTTTGCAATAAGTCTGAATAATAAAATAAACTTCTATTAGGTTAAAACTTATTAATGACATTATCATATAGCGAAAAGATTGTTGAACTATAACAACCCTATCCCCATTATTATTAAAATAAAAGAAAATGTAGGAGAAATGTGATAAAAACGCAATTAACAAATAAACTTATTTTAAACGTTCTTATTATCAAATATGTACGTTTCGTGGCGAAGCTTTCCATAGGCGGAAACCTCCGCCGATTCAGAGTTTTCTAAAAGGGAGAATGGAAAGAGTGGTAGGAGAAATAAAAAGAGTTCGGTTTTTGTTGAGCCAGATGAGATGGAGTTTATTGGCTCAGAGGGGGAAAAGCCTTGCGGCATAAAAACCCCGTCGATATTTTTTACAAGCTGCGGAATGAGACAATGAATTGTTGGTTATTTTCTGTGTGAGTGTATGTGTGTGTGTAAATCTGATTTCACTGAGGGAAGGAGAGAAAGAGAGAAACGAAAAAAGAAAGAAGGCACAAGGCGCGAGGTGCACGAAGTCGGCGCGAGGCACGTGAGAGAGAACTTTGTTTTTCGCTGTGGTACGGACGCGCGAGATGCTCGCTCGAACGCTCTAAAGCTGGTACTGACTGCGACGCGCGCGGAGATTCGGCGCGGGCTCCTACCTATCCCCTCCCCTTTCACGTACGCGAGGCGCGGCGGTGCTATCGCGCGACGCGACGACTCGATTCGGAGGCGCGGACGCTCGACGGCGGGAAGGAAGAGAGAGAAAGAAAGAGAGAGAGAGAAAGAGTCAAGAAAAGACGATCGGCCGTTGTTGCGGCTAGCGATCGACGGAACAATGAATTTATGCATTTTTATTTGGTGCTAAAAATTATAATTAGTTAACTTATGGAATCTTATTAGGAAATAATAATAATTCAATAAAATCAATAAAATTATTATTATATTTTTGCTTGCTAAATCGGTTAAAATTATGTTTTTTGAAAAAACAAAAAGAGTTATTTAACGTTTGAATAATGAGTAATCCAATGATAATATTTAAATTATGATTGCATTATTAATAAAAAAGTTTTGAAAAAGTTTTTTTTTTTCTTTTACTTTCCAAAGTATGTAGGATTGCAATAAGAGCTTAGCCGAACGTAGACTGGGATTTTATTGCTTATTATTTTTTTGTTTTTATCTCGCTTTGGGACTCTTAGGGGCCATGTGTACGTACACGTGCACGTTTTGCCAGTGGGAAAACCCGCGCACTTAGCTTTTACGACTTTTCGCCGAAACCTTTTTTTCTGTGGGAGGATCAGGGTGCTGACTATAGTGGAGCTTGCCAGCCCTTGCGTTAGGGAGCCGCGCGGTAAAATTTTGAGAACACGGGCGGAGCTCTAAACTAAGTTAGAGGGTAACAGACTGGCCCACTTCATGCCGAGGGTAAGTGATGCCCTAAGAAGATTTTTATCTCTTGGGTCTCCTTACCGACGAGATGAAGAGATTTTTGAAAATTTTTAAGTGGGAAATGGGGTGCTAAGATCGGAAAATAAAGATAAGACGTAACAATTCAATCACTTAAAACATTGTCATAAAACATTATAGTAAAAAATCAAAGGTATCAATTTTTTAAGTTTTTCCGAGACCTCTCAAATTCCGTTGGAGTTTTTCACCACCATCATTTGATAAAAAAATAAAAGCGATTGAACAAATCGAAAAAAATGACGAAATGAACAACTATTCAAAGTAATACTGTGGAAAGAAAAAAATTATTTAAAAATATTTTTGGTGCATAAAAACTGAGCATTTTGACTCTATTTTCATTTGCTTTTCTTATTTTTGTCCTACGATTAATAAAACCGGACATATTGTCATTTAAAGATTTACTTTTTTTTAGCATGTGTTATCGAATTTATGAGCGGTACTGGATGTAAAGTAAATGTAAATGTAAGTGACACTCAATTGTAATTAATGTTTTTATTGATGTAAAACTATGTAAAAAAATATGTCGAAAGAAAATGAATTTCTTTAATTTAACATCTGGCGCACACCTCCGTGTGCCGATACAGTAATTTGAAGAATTCTGTAAGCGAATGAGGTATGAAAAGGAGTCGCGGGTAAATGAGGAGGTCAGTGCTGTGGCAGAACGACAGGTGAAAAGATGTGCGAAAACGGAGACAAAAGTGATGAATAAAGAATTGATTTAACTAAAGTTATTAATAAAACCTTTTGTATATAATTTTGTATATAATTTTAATTAAAATAAAACTCTATTTCAGAGCAACACACAAGTGATTACTCCTTTGCCTAATTCCCAAGAAAATAATAGAATAATCTTATAAAACGACATTTTTAGTCAATAAAAGGAAAATAAGATGGCAAAACTACAATTTGAATTTACTGTGCAAGCAGCAGATGACGGAAAGTCAAACATTCTAACCCTAACCGCAATTACAACAGAAAAAGGGGGAACCTATGGCTTACCAATATAACATCAACATATAGGACATCACAAAGAACTTTTGGAAACTGCAAGCTATAAAAAGTAAGTAAAAAACACCTTACAAAAAAGACACCAACAGAGAAAGGTATAGATTACTTTAACAGAAGAATTAGCACAAATTTATTTATATGATATTCAAAGATTATTTCCTAGAAGATATTACAGAAGTTAAATAATATCCTAGAACAATTTTCAATGAAACGTGATGATGGAGTGACAAGAAAACATAATTTGAAGAAAATAGCGGAAAAACTCATTATTGAAAAATTTAATAATAAAAATAATAATGTAAGCAATCGATGGATATTTTTGAAAGCGAATGTGATCGTTTAATGGTTCAAGAAGATGCAGAGAAAATAGAAATTTTTAGATTATTTTTAGAAGGATAATCTTTAGACTGGTATAGCTCTATACTCACGAGACACTCATTAAATTCGGATTGGAAAATATGGAAAGATAATTTTTGCGAGACCCACACAGATAAAAGTTGGGCACCGGTGAAGTATGCAATCTTGTATAAATATATAAATGGCCCATTACTAGATTATGCATTAAAAAAAGAGAAAATCTTATTAGAAATGAACAAGACGATTGACAATCATACATTAATAAATCTTATAGCTGCAAGTCTTCCAGATTTCGTCATAGATAAAATTGATAGAGGAAAACTGGAAAAAACTGAAGATCTTTTTAATGAATTGAGAAGCCTAGAAATTTAATAAGAAAAAAACCTTTCGAGAAAAAGTATGCAAATCAAAATCCAAAGACAAAATTTGAAGCAAGAATACAAAAGCATCCATGTAGAATTTGTGAAAAACTGGGAAAAAAAGAACGCTACCATTTGGAAACAGACTGCTGGTTTAAAACAGATAATAATAAAGATAAGGAAAAAAATATCAAACATGTAAACAATTCTGTAATAGAAACGGAATTAAATAACAGTGATAAAAAAAACGAGTAATAACACCATTAATCTATGTCAAACTAATTCTTAATGATACTTTGGAAGTACCTGGAATTTATGATTCAGGTTCGAATTTCTCCTTAATAAATTCAAAATGGCTAAAACTTAAACGAGAAATGATTGACAATAAAAATAAAGCAGATTTAGTAATGATAAATGGTGTTAAAAAAGCAAATGGTTTGACAACTAATAACTCTTAATTGGACTAGATCTAAGTAAAGGAGCCGAAAAATAAAAATAGAAAAAAGGACATCGCTACCATAAAATAAGAATGTTTAGATAACGAAAAACATTCAATAAATATAAGTGAACATATGAGTGAAGAAAACTTTGAAACAAAAATAAATCATTTAGATTATCAGAAAAAAGTCAAGATAAATAAACTACTTGATAGATACAAAACAATCTTCGCAAAGGATAAATACGATATTGGTACAGTAAAAGATTATGAAGCTCACATCGACCTAGTAAGTGATAGATATTGCAGCAAGAGACCTTATAAATTCACTGTAGAAGATAAAAGGGAAATAGAAGAACAAGTCTCTAAATTACTGAAGAAAGGGCTCATAGAAGAATCATATAGCCCTTTTACAGCTCCAGTAACATTAGCATATAAAAAAGAAGAAAATAAAAAGTCTAGACTATGTTCCGACTACAGAGATTTAAATAAAAATGTAGTTCACCAAGCACAACCGTTCTTACATATGGATGACCTAATGTTAAACACGAGAGGATGCAGATTTTTTGCAACACTAGATATTAACTCAGTATTCTGGTTAATACTTTTACGTCCAAAAGACAAGAAAATAACTGCATTCGTCACTCAAGATGGGCATTTTCAATGAACCCGATTACCGTTCGGTTTGAAAACAGCGCCAGCAATATTTCAGAGGATATTAAGCAACATTTTAAGAAAATACAAACTCACGAAATTTGCAGTTAACTATATAGACGATTTGCATTTGCATCAGACACAGTAAAATACTTGGGCCACAGAATACGGAATAATATAGTAAGTCCAGTAAAAGACAATTTAATTTCGATGAGAAATTTTCCAGTACCGAAGACACAAAAAAATGTAGGACAATTACTAGGAAAAATTAATTTCTACCATGAATACATTCCAAGGAGCGCCATAATACTAGATCCACTACAAAATCTATTAAGGAAAAACCAACCATTCATCTGGTCGAAGGAATGCCAGGAATCATTTAAAAAAATAAAAGAATTATTATGCTCACTACCTGTTCTAGAAATATTTGATCCAAACTTACCAATAAACATTTACACGGGTGCAAGTTTACTAGGTATTGGAGCAGTTTTAAAACAAAAACAACCAGATGGAAAAGAAAAACCAGTAGCATATTTTTCAAAAAAATTAAACGCAAATCAAAAGAAAAAAAAGCAATATATATAGAATGCTTAGCCATAAAAAAAGCAGTGCATTATTGGCAACACTAGCTAATAGGAAGATCATTCACTATAATTATAGATCACAAACCATTAGAGAACTCAAACATAAAAGCTAAAACAGACGAAGAACTAGGCGATCTAGCAACTATTTATCACAGTACAATATAATGATTATATATGCGGCAGAAAAAAAGCAACATAGAAGCCGACTGTTTAAGTAGAAATCCAGCATTGGAACCGGATGAAAATAAAGAGGAACAGTTAAAAATCGTAAACTTAATAAAAATAGAGAATATCTTAAGGGATCAAGAAACTAACAAAGAAATACAAGAAGAAAAGAGAAAACTGATATCGAAACAAAATGTGTATTACGAAAAAGTAAAAAAAAAGAAAAAATAATTTTATCAGAGAAATTTAGTATAGAACTCATCAAAAGAATTCATGAGAATATGCGCTATATAGGAATCAAACAAATACAAAAGAAAATAAATCCATTTTATACTGCATCGAACTTAACAAGAAATATAAGAACAATTTACAGAAGTTGTGACATATGCATAAAAAATAAATCAAGAGGAAAAGACAAATTTGGTCTTATGTCTCACTTAGTTCCAGCCACAAGACCTTTTGAGATTATGTCTATAGATACAATAGGTGGTTTTGGAGGCTCACGGTCCACAAAAAAATACCTACACCTGCTAGTAGATAATTTTACAAGATACGCATACATCCTAACATCAAAGATACAGAGTTCAAAGGATTTTATAAAATTGATAAAAAAACATTCCAAAAATGACTGAAATTGGAGTGATTCTCTCAGACCAGTATCCAGGAATTAATTCAAAAGAGTTTAAAAAATTTTTAAAAGATGAAGATGTACCTACAATTTTCACAGCTGTCAACTCACCTTTCTCAAACGGACTGAATGAGAGATTGAACCAAACATTGATAAATAAGATCAGATGTAAAATAAACGAAAGAAAAAGAAAACTAGCTTGGACAACAGTAGCTCATGATTGTGTAAAAAAGTATAATGAAACGGAGCACACAGTTACAGGATTTGCACCAAAATATTTGTGATAAGATACAGATATAACAATGTTGCCAAACGAACTAAAACAAGAAAAGACAGAAGATGATTGGATTGAATATAGGAAAATAGCATTGAGAAACACAATAAAATCACACGAATGTAATAAGAAACTATTTGATAAGAATCGAAAATATTATAATTTTCAAGTAGGAGATATAGTATACGTCGAAAATGGAAACAAACTAAATAGAAAAAAATTAGATGAAATAATGATCGGACCATACAAAATTAAGGAAAAAATATCAGATTGAATATATAGAATTAATACCTACCACAGGAAAGCAGAATCAAACCTATTTCATATTACAAAACTCGTTCCTGCACCTACAACGGAAGAGGCGGTAGAGATAAAGAAGCGGACAGCTGAGTGGTGCTGAAGAAAATCTTAAGTTGTAAAAAGTTTTTGCCGAGCGCGAGCGGGAGCGGTGGTGTGCCTCCAGGCCGTTGACAGGCCAACAGTGTGTTCTGCTCAGGCCATTATCCGAGTTGCGTTGTATTGTTGGAGTTGCGGTCCAGGTGATCTTTCGCGGGTTTCTCTTATTTTCAGCGTGAACAGTGTGTGTCTAAATGCCGATAAAGTCTTCAGGAGCCGCCGGGAACGTCGTCAGTTAAGCTAAACAATCGTTCCGGATCGCTGAAGCGGTCGGCTGATTTTTGCTGTTATTTGTGTTGTAGGTTGTTGACAGGCGAGTAGTGGTGTCCCGGAGGAAGCTGGTCGACATCCCCAAGGCTATGGGGGTCTCCAGTGACGTCAAAAGCATTGGGGAGAGTGTTTGCCTTTGCTCCTAAAATAGTGGCAACCTAACCTCACAGCCTGCCTCCCAGCTTATGCACTCCTACATGTGCTCTCCTTAATGCTTCAGACTTCCCTTTCCTGGCCTGATGTTTTCCCTTTTTCCAGGTGATTCCAATTGTCAATCTCTTCGGAGTCTATTGGTCCCCTTGGAGGCCAGCGAAGAACCCAGCGGTGTGACAAAGTGGTCTTCGCCTGGCTACTGCTCCCACTGTCGAGGCTGCTGCTGATCGTTCCGGCTTCCTTGGCAGCTATAGACCTTTTGCCATGGTTCCAGGACTCTGGTTTTTGTGGGGGACGTAAGGGTGGGATATTGTAAGGGAGTAGGGCCTAATATGGGTTATGTGGGAGTGTGTGTGCGTACTCTATGCCCGTATCCATCTCATAAGTGGTTTAAGTCTCCACGGTGCTCGTTCCTATTTATAAGACTCCGTGTGAGGGCTTAACGCTTATGTATCACACTGTGGTGTTAGGTATTATGGGCAATTACCGAGGGACTTGACGTGCAGTAAAACTGCCATGTCACACTGTAATAAGGACTTTTTATCAGAAGGTAAAGAACTATCGAAAAAAATTGGTTTGAACCAATTTGACGGGTACCCAAAATCCTATGTATTGTGTGCGTGGTCCTTTGTGTGAGAAATAAATTGGAAAAATTGAAGTTAAAAGACTATCCCGAAAAAGTGAGTTTTATAGTGAATTTGAAAAATTAACAATTGAACTGAAAAGTGCTGGTGCTACACTAAGTGAAAATGAAAAAGTGAATTATTTGTTAAGAACATTACCGAGTTCATTAATTCATATTGGAGATTTAATTGACCTACTACCAGAAGCTGATCAAACGGTAGATTACATAATAAATAAAATTAAGATTTATGAAGAAAAGGAAAAGGACCAAAACCAAAGTTCACGAAATAAAAATGGAAATTCAAATGTGTTTAAAGTTGAGAAGAAAAGGGATGGCGCTTGCTATAAGTGTGGAAAGCAAGATCACTTCCAATTCGAATGTACGAGCCAAATCAACGGAAGAAATTCTTGGAGAGGTTCGAGAGGGGGTGAACAGCGAGGAGGCGGCCGGTATCAACAACAGCAGCGAGACGGCGGCAGCCACAGCCGAGTTTACAGCAGTTACCAAGGCAGAGAAGCAAGCCAGCAAGGACAAGGCAGCCAACAACAACGACAAGATCGACAACGCATGGGTCGAGGCGTGTCAACTTTCACAATAGAAAGAGAATAGAAAATAGCGTAGGCTAGAAAGCAGAGGTAAATAATTACGAAAATAATTTAGAGTGAGTCTTGGATAGCGGATGCTCCGACCATATGATTAATAATGACAAATATTTAATAAATGTTATGAATTTAGAAAATCCTATTAACGTTAAAGTGGGAGATGGTCGAATTTTAAAAGCTACTAAAATAGGAGATGTTGAAGCAAAATTTAAAACGTATTATAACGAAAATGAAATAAAATTAACAAACAGAAATGGATAAAAATTTGATAAGTTTTGGGAAAGTTGCGGAAAAGGCAAAAATTATTTCAAAGGGAAATACTTCAAAAATTTATAGTAGTGAAAACAAATTATTAGGAGTCGCAAATAAAGTAAATAACTTATATAAAATAAGTACTGTGTTCGAAAGTAAACAGAATTATGTGACCGAAAATGTAAATAGAGGAATGACTTTGAAGGAAAAGTTTCATAGAATGCTTGGACACGTAAATTTTAAATACTTAAATATTTTGAGTCAAAATGATTTAATCGATAATTTACCGAGAAATTTAGAAAATGAATTTTTTAAATGTGGTACTTGCGTACATAATAAAATGACGAACACTAGCTTTGAAAATAACAGATATAGGGTTAGATATATAGGAGAGATTATTCACGCGGATTTAAACGGACCGCATAGAACAGTTGGCAATAGAGGAGAAAAATATTTTCTAGTACTTGTTGATGATTACAGTAAAGCTGCGAAAGTTTATCCAATCAAAGAAAAGAATGAAGTTTATGATTATTTTGTAACTTATGTTAATTTGGTAGAAAATCTAACTGACAAAAAAATTAAAAGATTAAGATGCGATAATGGTAGAGAGTTTTTAAATAAAGGTATGTATAATTTTGCTAAAGAAAAGGGAATTTACATTGAACCTTGCCCTCCGTATGTTCATGAATGAAACGGAACTGCGGAAAGATACAATAGGTCAGTAATGGAAACGGCAAGATGCTTACTGTCTGATGCAAAATTAAATAATCGTTTTTGGCCGGAAGTAGTTAAAACAACAGTTTATTTAAAGAACAGAACCTTAGCTAACACTATTGAGAAAAAGACTCCGTACGAAATTATGATGGGTAAAAAGCCAGATATTAGAAATTTGAAACTTTATTGAAGTAGAGTGCTTGTAAGAGTCCCGGAAATAAAATGAAGGAATAAATGGGACAGAAAAGCAGACTTAGGTGTATTAGTAGGATATGCAGACGTAGGTTATAATAATATAATAATAATATGATACTTTATTGCACTAAAAAATATGTACAAATCTATAAAATTTTATAAAATTGCTAAATAAAGTTTCCGAAAAGGAATTTGGAATAAAGGAATTTGAGTCGGCGAGATATCACAGTCGATTACAAATTTATACAAGTTTCGCTGACTAGACTATCTAA
>JAXIUT010048627.1:0-11290 GCA_035586675.1 Eurytoma californica | reverse complement strand
ATTAGAAATGAATATAAAGAAATTTCAATGAAAAAGATTATTTAATTATTAAATTAAAAAAATGAAATCTAAAATTAGGTTGGAGGAAGCTACGTGCCAATCTATTGGCAGCAGTTTTTTTTGGGGAGTAAAAAATATTCGTAGATTCTTAATTAATGATTTATAAGGAATATCTCTGACGTTAGAACATAGGTTTAATAATTAGTCAAAAAGGCTCTACCGGTATTATCGAGCCAAACATTTTTGAATATGTGGAATACACTCCTTTGATTAATGAGGTGGTCTGTATTGCTGACGTATACTAAGACCCACATTTAGGAGAAAGAAAAAATTAAGAAACGTGTGCATCCGCCACACCACTATCGACCGGCCTCATCAGTATAGAATCGAAAGAAAATCACACATGGGCGAGATGAAATATCCCCTTATATATCAACGATGGACCGAAAGTTTACTAGTAGTAATTTATTAATTTTTTATATATTATATTACAACAACGACGTTAAACTTACAATATAATAAATACGTCTCGGAATTTTCTTGAATGCAACCCAGAACCTAAAAATTCCTAGAAATCCGGACCTAAGGTACGGGTAACATTTTTAGGTATCCGGAAATATAAAATTTTTACTTTTATATAATATTGAAAATGACAATATGGGGTCTAGTGGATACTAGATTCGTGTTCAACTATCTCAAATACATACAGATAACCCGTGTAAGAATGGTCAATACTGAATACGGCTCTATATTGACCAGTACCTCAGGTCGATTATATTTTTATTCTCAGCTGCTGAACTTATAATGTTAAATGATATAAAAACGGTATTCAGTGAAAACATTGAACGCAAATTCGATGTCAATTGAACTTCATCACGTTAGATTGAAGGTCATTTGAAGGTCAAATTTGATATTTTCGTACATTGTCTAGTAACAAGTAAATTGTGGGAGAAAATCTGTTGATGCTCGAGTTATTCTGACACAAAATTCATGTTCAATAACAGCAAAAAACATGTACATACACTAGGTTGTTTCGGGGAGATTTATTTATTTTTTCTTCCTACCAAAGTCTCTGACCTTCGCATAAACTTTAGGAATCGTGTTAAAAAGAAAGTTAAAGAGCCTATATGGACGTAACATTTTCCGCTTTTGCAGAATTTGAAATTAAAAAGGTTTCTGCGCAGCTAACGAATTTAACATTCAAATATCCTTGAACCTGACTAAAGCCTAAAAAAAAAAACAATACGATGTTCCTTAATCTTCATACTGGAAAGTCCGAATGGTAAGTCCTAACTAAAAAAACAGACCATCTCACTTTTTTTGCGACGAAAACTAACGTATTTTAAAAGCCATCATTTTAAAACAAATTTTATTTCGCAGCCTCACCGTCGATCAACGTACATACCTAATCAAAGCGCTCAAAGCGATCGGCGCTTATTAAGTTGGCGCGCTCTCGCGGCGGTCTTCTTTAAAGCGGCGCTCTCGCGAGGCGATCGAAGGAGACGCCCGCAGAATCGCGTCGGAGGCACGCGCCGCAACTTGGCGCGCGAGCCCTTAAAGCCGCGCCCGGGGCTACGGGAGAAAAACGAGAAAGGGCCGGTAACGACGGCGACGACTGCCGCCGCCGCCGCAGTCGAGTCCCTAGCTCTGGGCGATCGGCCGCGCAATCGTTATACAGCCGCGTCCCTCCTCTTTATCTCCCGGAGGGCCGCCGCGCAGTAGTCTACTTGGGGAAAAAACACGCAACTGCCGCGCGGACCGTTGTTATTTGAAATTCAAATGTCTCGATATCCGCATGTACAGTGTTTCTTGGATTTTACTTGCACTTCTGTTTTCTTTTCTTTTCTTCTAGGATTTTTTTCAGTCGCTTTTAAGTTCTTTTATCGCGTTTCCTTGAATATTCAATTTTTAGTGCATTTAGTAAATTTTGTATTCAGCTCTGCACGTAATTCTGGATGCGTTGAAAGTTTGATTCTGCTATTTATTGTTGCAGGAAGAGATTACTTATAGCATACCTACATTTATCTTACTAGGATAAATGTAGCAGAGGATATGACCCCTGGGTCACGGATTCTTTCGAAACTTGAGCAACAATAGGAATTTCGAAAGCTAAAAGGAAATATTAATAATATTAATATGATTTCCATTGCCACTTTAGTAACTGATTTTCAAATAATCTTAATGTTTGAAGAGTTCGTGTTTTGAGACTCTCAAATTAAAGACTTTTTTCTCTACTTCTAATTTATTTTCTTTTTTATAGAAATTTCTACGACTCAATGTGCAAAATTTTGAACTGCATAATGAAAATAAGATAAATCTTTAGATATCAATGACTTTAAAAATGTTGAATAGCAGACCTTGCTACTATCGTTTTATTCATATTTTGAAACAATAAAACATCCCCCAAAGTTTGTAATAATAGTCTTCTAGATGGTAATTCATTTATAAAAAGAGTTTTGTGAAAACAAAAAGAGAAGAATATTAAGAAATTACTAAATTATTTACTTGTAACACCAACGTGAAATTTATGTTTGATATGACTACGTTGTGATAGGACAATTTTATGAAAATTTTCCCAGAATGTTAAACTATTGAGAGTGAAATAAATGAAATACATTAATTTATAAAAAAACATTCAATGGTTCGAATCCAGGTAAACATGTAAGTATGGAATCGTATTCATCGCGTCTGACGCATGCCAACTTTTACTACTGCGATTTACATTAAATTAAAATTCAAATAATAGAACTACCTCATCGGTACTTTTGAATAATTTTGGAGATTGAAAATGTAAGCTTAAGATTAATGAACTCACTTTCAGATATGGTTGACATAAGTGGCATCATTTTTCAGTGCACAATGGAGAAGGAAAAGCTTCCTTGATCTTCCTTGAAGTTCGTTAGGTTTTCCATAAAGTTCGCATCTTACCGGTACTTTTCAACAATTTTCAGTTTGCAAATGAAAGCTTGTGACTAATACTTTCATTTTGAATAAGCTTAAAGTCACTGACATACGTTTTCAGTGCAACAGGAGCCGGAGTCACAGTAGTAACAGATAGTATCCGTCAGACGCGATAATATCAAATACTCAAATATTCAACATATTTTTTTTAATTAAATATGGCATCTTTATCAGGGTAACTTTATTATTTAAGGTTTGAAATATTTGACGTTGTTTTATTAATTATTTCAACATTTTAGACATTTTCTTCTTTTTATAATCCCTTCATACTTCATACTTCCTTTTAAAACGGCGTTGCGCTCTCACCCAACTTCTTTCAAAATCATTAGTTAGTAATTTAGTTTATAGTTTAAGAATTTATCCTGTTATCTACTAAGATACGTTTATACTGAAACTTTTATATTTTATAATTTGTTATTAATTCGTTCTCTTTTGTATTGGGCCCGTTTGGTCCCAAAATAAATAAATAAATACAGTACAAGAAAAACATTTTCTTTAGACAGATTATTTTTATTAAATGTTTTTTAAACAATTGAAACATTTTCTGAATATTAAATTAAATTAAATACATAAATAAAATATAACTAAATATCAAAATTCTTGCTTGGAATAAAAACCTAACAAACTTGGATCGATATTATTTGTAATGCGGTAGAATTTTTTGAAAATTTTTCAGACCATACAATATAATGGATGCAAAAGGGTGAATTTACTTTAACTGTATATTTTCGATGTAAATACTTTATCATGATTTCCAGCTTGTCTGCGTATTACAAGACTCCTCATTAATCCACCCGTATTACTTCTAAGTATCATTTCAAAAAATGTTCTCATGTTTTAGAGTGAATAATCTTTAATAATGTAAAATAAATTTATAGATTTTATAATCATAATGGTTAAATCGTTATGTTATGTTTATTTAAACTTTAATAATAAAATAGGTATTTAAGATAATTGAGGATATAAACAAAATGTTAACAAAAATTTTTTCTTTGCAAAAATGTCTTAATTTAAAGATTACTTATATGAGGAAATTTACAAAAAAATCCCGTTAGCGGCTCCAAAAACTGAAGAAAAATATTTATGAGTTCACCCATTTTCGAAATTTTTTCTTATTCTTTTGGCTATATAATAGATGAAAAAAATGTTGAACACGCGATATCAAAATATGTATTTTTTTTTCTACAAATTAGTTTATTATATGAAAAAATTTAGGAAAATATCTCATTTTGCTGAACCATAAGCTGCAAAAAAAAGGATGTTTGGGTTTAATTATGCTATCCTACAATTTTTTTCTTGTTGTAAGTACTATATAATAAATGAAAAAAGTGTTGAACACGTGATTCTGATATAGCTTTTTTCTTGTTTCTTCAAATAAAGTCGAAAATTTAAATATTCGTTGTAGGCTTCATTCCTTATATGGGAATCTCTGTATACAACGAGAAAAAAATACATATTTTGACATTTTTTTCATCTATTGTATAGTCAAAAAAAACAAGAAAAAACTTCGTAAATAGGTGAACTCGTATATTTTTTTCTCCAGTTTTTGAAGATTTTTTTTGTAGATTTCCTCATATAAAAAGAATTGTTGAGGTACCGCAATTAATGGAATAGACATGTACCAATTAAAGGGTTACTTCGAATCCAAGATTCATTCTCCAAAATTAATAGCGAAATCCTCAATTTTTTCCTATTCATTGTAAATAATACTTTAAAACCAAAATAACCCCGGAAGAATATAATACATGGGATAATGCATAAGAACACAAGTTTCCGTAAACAATGCAAGTAAATACAACTGCCAAGACTTTATCCCCGTGCAACTTTACCCACTTATCATATGCAAATACGTTTCTCCCTCGAATGCGTTTCGGTGGGTGGGTGTCTCCGGCTCTCGACATCGCCGTGACACGAGGAAGCGAGCTCACGTCCCGGCCGATCCTCGGGCACACGGCCGGGAGCCTCCTCCGCCCGCGGAAGAAGTTAAAATTCCGCCTGCGCCCGAGCGACGGAGCGCGAAATCGCCGCGCACGCCACTCATAGACAGAGGAGGCTAATGCGAGGCGGTAATCGCGGCTCGGACGGGCGGAAGGAAATATGGGGAGGGAGGGGGGTGCGGCGTTCGAGGGGCCGCGACGTCAGGCACAAGGCACAATAGTTGTTTTATGCGAAAGTTTCAGAGGCGACGCTGGCCGAGGAAACGGTTAACGCTCGCGACAGCTCCTCCGCACGGTTCAGTTCTGCCGTGCCGCGCCGGGGAAAGAAGTTGCCCGCTGACGTGAACTTTGATTGGTTCGTGCTCGTGAATTGTTGCGGTAATTGAAATGTGCGAGCTGGGTCTATAAACGCTCGCCTGTGTCTCTGCTTTTGTCGCGATGTCCGTGATTCTCTCCGTTGTTTGAACGATTTTATTTTAGTTGTGTTATTTTTTAATGGTTTTTTTTCATTTTTTTTTCTGACTAATTAAACATTACAGAATCAACGTACATTCGAATATATTTAGCTATCGTCCGATTTTACGAAATTAATTTATTATAGCTAAAAATAATCGTGTGAACCAGATTAAAATGAATAATTTCTCATCTCGAATAAGGGCTATTAGTTATTCTAGTTTCAATGGAAACTAAGATAATTAACTTCATAAAAAAAAAGTTAAAATAATTGAAAATATTGGTATATTCTTTTAGTTGGTTTGTGTTCGTGAATTGTTGCGATAATTGAAATTTTCGAGTTGGGTGTATAAACGCTGTAGCCGATGTCTCTGTTTTTATTGTAATGTCCGTGCTCTGCTTCTCTGGGTTGTAAATAATTTATTGTAATTGATTGTAGGCGATTTATGTTTTCATTAGTTTTGTATGCGTTTTCTTAATTGTTTAGTGGAAATTAGCCATTTCAGAACCAATGTACATTGAATTCTAGCTTTCGATTTTTTTTTAATTCTACGAATCAGATAGCTAAAAATAAGCATAAGAATCAGATTGCAATGGATGATTTATCGTCTTGGATAGGGACTATAAATTGGAAACTGACCATGAGATAATTAGCTTTGATGAAAAAAAAGTTTAAAAAATTGAATATATTAAAGTGGACCATGGAAAATGGATGGAGATAGATTTAAATATGTTTTTAATGATGAATTAAAACAAAAGAAAATTTTCCTGAGAAAGCTATAATTCCTCTATAAATAATTCAATCATCAAATTGCGTGCAAAATTTGGAACAGATCCTTGACTACTGTGACACGTGCCATTAGACCAAAAATGCATCTGTTACGTCTGTATACTGAGAAAAAATTCTAGTAAAAATTACTATCCTGTCTAAAATAGTGGCCACAGACTGTCACGTAGTGGAAAAGTTACCATACTGTATTGTAAATTTTACTAGAATTATTGGAAATTTTACCATAATTCTAGTAAAATGTATAATATTTTCTAGTAAAATTTACAATACGGGATGGTAATTTTTCCACTACATGACAGTGTAGCCACTTTTCTACACAGGATAGTAATTTTTACCAGAATTTAAGGGCACGTTTGGAAAGGAGATTGTTTAACCGAGTGTACGTTGGTTGCGGGCAGAGTTACACTCCAATTAATCATTCAGAGAAAAAGAATGAAAATGAGTAATTAAGTTGTATAATACTCCTCAAGAAGTAGTAGTTAGAATAAAGCATCGAAAAGTTTTGGGACTTGGTTGAAGGTAATAACAAACCAGCATTTAAAAAAAAAATACTTTTTCTGAATGATCTGAGCCTTAATATGTCGGAGATTCTAAGTCATGAAACTTGCAGAAGCTTTTGAGTTAATTTTTTAAAGCACTAGATAAAAGTGAACTCTTCCATAACATGGAAAATTTGAGGTATCATTAATATGATACTCTAAGTTTATCAGGTTTTTATATATCAGGATGTTTAGAAGAGTTTACTTCTCTCTAGTGTTTAAAAAAAAGGAAAATTAAAACAGGCCTTTTTTGAAAAGTGATTTTCTTCGTTAAGAACGGCGATTTGAGATGTCCTATGAGCTTCTACATCAAAAAGTGACAAAAATAAATTCCCGTAATACAAAGCTTTCTCGACGAAAAAGTAAAAAGTATCACAAGTATACACCGAATGAAAAGCAGTAAAAGAAACGAAGTTCGGCTGATTATCATGCGCCGCGCGTTGTCATATTCCATTACCGCGAGTGTCGCTTACAGAGACATCCGCGGGCTGGCACAATTGACAATGCTTGCGGAGACGACGCCGGCGCGACTTCGCCGCAGCGCTGCGGTGTCGGCGTTGGTCGTCGCGTGGTGCTGTGGTGCTGACGTCGATACTGCACGAGGAATCCCCCCCCCCCCCCTGCGCACGTACCAACGGGTTCGCCCGCGGGAAATAGAGCGAGAGAAAGTGTCGGAACACGTGTACTACGCGGGCCACTTCTTCTGATTATAATTTTAAATGGGACGATTGTTAATGGGTTGATTGTCGCTGTTTCTGTATTTTCGCTGATTTATCGGGTCTTGATTGTTTTTGCATTATGCAGGGATGACTCTGCACGCTAGCCCCCTCCTGTTTACCATATTGCATACCATTTTAAAGTGGCTACGCTTTTTATTTTCTTTGCGCTGGATTTTTCTTTCAACGCGTTTTTCTACCCTCATTTGACGTGAAATTCTGTAATTTATCAGATGGAAAATGTATTTCAACGACGTACAAGTTAATAATTTAAATTGCGAATTAAAGGATCAGTTTATTGTGACGCGGTGTACACCTTATTTGGGTGTGTGCATAATACTCGTTCCCAATGAAAACGAGTGATGAAAAACAATGATACTCTGGAATTAACTGCGGCGCTTTTGTACGATTTCGAATTTAAATTGAAGGTTGTCTCCATTTATCTGGATTTATTTTTGACGTTGATAATGAAGTTCCCTTATTATTAACAACATGAGTTTAATTAAAGATCAACCTACGGATAATAAATTGTTTCAAATGTTAAAAATGGAATTAACCCCGGTAGAAATGTCGACATTTTTAATGGCCAACAAATTAGATTATGACTAGTAATAATTTTCAATAAATGTAACCATTAATTGTTTGGTTTTTAGGTAGGAAGTAAATTAAATATTTACATTTTGCTAACTTCAAAAAGGCAATTCGTTAAAACACTTTGAATTTTTCGTAATTTTATCGTCAGTAAGTGTCTATTTTTCTGAGTCATTAAAAAGATTGAATAGAGGTTTAAAAAATCGTTACATGTATAATCAATGTATGACCAGTAAAACTAATCATTACATGGCCAGTAAATATTAACACTGGTAATTTAGATGTTTGTGCTAATGAAATACATGAAATTTCTACCAGGATAATTGATGCTCCAAATTTTAGTAACAACACTTCGGAATAATAGTTCGTTACGCGAGGTAGTCATTTATTCTAAGACATTTTGGAAGGGTTCATTCGGCAATGTTCAAATCTTCCGTAATCCTTCTGATCCCCTGGGCCGCATTTCCCGGTGCAAAGCGGAAGATAGATCCGCGGGTCATCAGTAAACATCATATATTTTGAATGACGCACTGAGAGCTTCGGTACTTCGAGTAGGTACGGTAGTAATAATATACCTGGTCCGAGAGTTGCCAAACGTGCGTCGCAGATGCTGCCACGAGCGTTAGCCGCGAGTAAACTTTACTCTATCATAATCAGATGAGGAAAGGAGTTTTGGAATAATGGAAATAAGAGATTACCCCAGTTCGTCATTCAGGCAATTTATGAATATTTTTCCAATATGATATTTATCATTATTTTGTAAAATAAAAATGTAAGATTAGCTTATCTCAGATTTTTTTAGTAATCTTTTTTTAGTGAGATAGACACTGTTTGAATTAAAAGTTTCCGTAATCCCATCATTTTAACCTTGCGGTTAATTTGTAATGGTTTCTCGTGATTTTCGAAGATTTCCAATAAATTTCAAATATTTACAAACGTTTTTCTTGATTCAAAAGGTACGGCATGTGATTCTGAACAGAAAAATTTATCTTTTCTTCGTTATTTTCATTATGCTCACTCTCATCCATTATTAACAAAATTATTTTGGGCACGAATAATATGTCTATACAGGGACTGCATTTGACATAGTTATTTACTAATCTTTTAGAACCACAAAGTTGAATATAGCACATGTGCAAAGTTTATGCAACATTAGGAATTAGGTGGCAACATTATCTTAATTTCTAAATTTTTTAATTTTTCGAATTTGTTCTGATGTGAGTAAAGACTGCCGTAACTTTTAACGCTACATTTTTCTTCTTGTTACCGAAGAAAAGTAATATTTTTCTTATTAGTTTATATAAACAATATTATCTCACAAAAAATATACCTATTGTAAAGAAGTTTGACCTAAGAAATCCAATTTATTTTGTACAAGAAAAGAATCTTTATCAATAAAACGCTCTCGTGCCTAGTCAGTTCGTAACGCGGCCAAAAACAAGAATGCCCGAAAATCTGACCGTTCGCTCGACAACGAAAAGTCACCATGATAACCAATCCGCAGAAGACTGTCTCGCAAGCCAAATCACTCGTGGAAACAAAATCCGGCACTGAGTTATTTCTCGGTGAGCTCTACTTGCTCGGTGAGCTCTACTTGCTCGTTGAACTCTATTTGTTCAGTGAACTCTGCTTGTTCGGTGAGCTCTACTTGCTCGGTGAGCTCTACTTACTCGTTGAACTCTATTTGTTCAATGAACTCTGCTTGTTCGGTCAAAGAAATAACTCAGTGATCTCGGTACATAAAACAGCTTCAATATAAGACTTTTATAGATATTTCGAAACGAACTAATGAAGCACTAAGAGTGTTCCGGAACAAAACCTATTTAATAAAAACTTTATATTAATTATAAAATTTAATTTTTATTTCATTAATCTTTTGAACAGACAAAAATTCCTTTATTTAAATTGAAATGTTAAATATTTAAGAAATTTTTTTGAATTTTGGCGCCATTAATTCAACACGTGTATTCCTAAATTTGTCGTCCAATCATGTGCACATATTAAAGACTTCACAACAAAGGCCATCACTTTTTTAAAAGAGGATAATTCTCGGACAATGTTTTGTAACATATAACATCTATTGTGTCTAACAGAATTACAGAAACGTTCCACATGTATTACAAAATAAACCAGTTTAATGTAACTGCTACTCTAATCCGTAGTTAGCAGTGAGTACCGTTTGTCAATAACCATTAACGAATCCCCTGAATTTCTTTAACTACTATAGCTACGATTGAATTAGGCTCTTCGCCATTGCAGCGAAAAAAGCAGTATACCGGAATGGAGCAAAGCTCGAAGTCGGAAAAGGGAAAAGGGGATGGTTGCCGAGGGGGAAAAGGTAGAAAGAGGAGAAGGGAGGGGGGTGTAGTCTATGACCCGATACTGCGCAAGTCTAACTTCGTATTCACACGGCAGAGCCCGGCTTTCGCTCCTCCGTGACGCTCGAGTGTCGACAATCGTCCTATCGAAGGTTATGCTCGATTGAATCGCCGACTACGGCGTGGGGAGGGGAAGAAGGGGAGGGGTGAGAGTGAAACGATTGACAAGCGAGCGAATTCCACTCTCTGCACTTCGCTGCCGATGGCTTTTCTGACGTTTAGACTTGACGTCGACGACGATGCCAACGGATTCCGCCTCGCGAAATTTTTCTTTTAGATGACAGACCCGGCGCTACGCAAATTGTACCGTCAGTTTTGTTCTTCGTTTTCCGGACGGATTGCGCTCCGGGAATTTCATTCTCTTCTATTTTTTAATTTTCTTTTGTAATGTAACTAGGAGAGTGATTCGTGATCTGGGTCACGGTTTTTGTTGAGAATTTGCCAAATGTGACGAAAGTCAAAAGGATAAACATGATGAGTTCAGTACTCAGATCCTAGATATGATAGATAATTTGAATGACTCCAAAAGATAATCGTTCACCCGTTCAAAGAATTTATATTGAGTGCATATACCTACATAATCCAAAATGTTATAGTCTAATGTTCAAAATTCGTTAGGCAGTTGTGAGGATTCTATTTTATGAGCATACCTTTCTATAACTATTTTGAATATCGTTTTAGTTTCGTTTTAGTTTTTTGTATAATTGCCCGTTGATCATTTCTTTGTAATCATTTAAAACCGTTCTTCGGCGACACTTCAGCCTATGCTTTATCCCTTGTAGAAATTATTAGATTGGGATGTGTCCCGAGAAAACAGACCAGGATCCCATATCTTTTACCTATTACTTCCCGGTTGAAAAGATTTCATAAAAGCCTATAAAAATTATTGTTTATCGGGATATATGAGGTTTCTGCACCCGGAGTT
>JAXIUT010048597.1:0-11294 GCA_035586675.1 Eurytoma californica | reverse complement strand
CAAATGAAACATATTTAATGGGGTGGCCCACTATGCCCCGAAGGTTCACATTGCCCCATGGCCCGCTATGCCCCGCTCTCCCCTATTTATAAGGAGTGTAAAGCCAACCGCACTTCAATGATAATAATTCTGAGTTCTGCTTATCCTAAGATAAAATATCTTTTACAGGACCAGAGACGGTGCTGCAGCATTAATTTGACTTACGTAGACAAAACTGTGGTAAAAAGATATTATCAGATAAAATTCACAATGTTTGACCTTCATCTCATTTCCGTTTTGCTTTGGAGAATAATTTTTCTTTTCAAGCATTTTTCATGATAACACATAATCAAGTTACCAAATTATGAGTTTTTTTAAACAATTAAATTGTAGTAATAATGCACATCAACTCATTATTTACGGTTTTATTGCTGTAGTTAGCATAGTTATCGTATTATCGTTAACAACATCTGTTTTCCTTTCCTAATTTTTTCAGTACAGTTGATATAATAATTAGAAATATTTAAAAGAACACTTAAATAAATTCTCAACAAAATAATAATTGCACTGATTTATATTTATGTATGATCCATCGTGTAACAATAAATTATCTTATAATAATCTAATCTCTTTATGTTTTCAAGAAATCAGTATCACTAAATGTAACTTGTCAACTTTAAATATTTCGTACATAATCAGTACATTAGAGATTTTGTGTTCATGATGTTTAACAATCACGTTTATTAAATTATTTTACGTTAACCTGGAAATACGCTGAAAAAATTATAAAAAAATATTAACAAGGAAAGAAAGTTACAATTGTAGTTTTACAATGTTATCTTAAGATATCATTTGTTATATGAAATAACATTGATTCATTGCAAAGTTGTACTTGAGTGAAAATCGTCATGTTTTATGTAATATGCACACATAATAAATAGTAAATAAGAATTTGCATGATACATTTTTTTTTAAGTTTTGTTGAATGATTTTTTGGATACTCAAAACAATACACCATGTCGTTTTATTACAAAAAAACAATTATAAACATGTATTACAAAAACTACAATATACTCGGTATGATCGGTACTTCATCACGAATGGCAAATGCATAACTTAAATCCAAATAAAAATAACAAAAAGAATTGTAAAATATAGATAATACATCCACTCTTCCCAAAAGTAAAAATAAAAATCGAAAAATAAACTGTGCGTTATATTATACATTATGTACATTACACACCAAAGAGGAAAAAGAAGCCGAAATAAGCAAGTGGCAAAATATCGTTCGGTACGATGGAGTGATGAGAAGGCAGCGATCGGTAAGCTAAGTCTATTATAAAATTAACGGTTTCAATAATAAGCCTTCGCGTGCCGGAGCCTCGCCGCAGCGCAAATCAATACGGTGTCTTTACAATTGCCGCGTAAACTACTTGCGGCGCATCCCAATCAAAATAAAAAGAAGAAAAAAAAAGGAACTTGGCGCCGGGGAAAAGCCGCGGCGCCGTGGCGCGCGGAAAAACCGAGGCCGTTGGAGGAAAAGTGACGCGAGAAGGAGACGCCGTTGCGCAACGCCAAGTCCGCGCGCGAAACAATTATTATTGCGAAATAATAAGACGGCTTGGCAGGCGGCCAATTACCAGGCGCCAGTCAGCGTAATTACCCGGCGGCACGGTTATCTCTTTCTCTCTCTCTCTTTCTACTCTACCCTCTCTGTCTCTCGTTCAGTTGCAGACTTAGCGATGCGCATATATGGACTGATTTTAGAGTAAAACTTACCGTTGTTTTGATGGTAATGAACTTTTTTGTCAAGTCAGCATTTGTTATTCTCTTGCAATTTAGAAGAATAAAAAATTCAAAAAATCAATCTCAGAAAAAACTAAGCCACTTGAAGTTCGATTGGTTCTTTGGACTCTTCCACATTTTGAGAGTAAGTGACGGGTTACATTTTGTTATAACATCAATAAAATCATGTCAAAAAATTCTGTAGAATGTATAAATATATTTCACATTGTAAATACAGTGCCGTGTAAAATTTTCGGAACAAATTACAACTTTGGACGTCGGACATTTACAATTTTGATATTCTTTTTACAAAAATATTCATAATATATGCCAAATAACGCATTCCTTTTGTATATCAAAATCATGTAATTTAATTTGCAATTACCTAATTGCTGAGTATTGCACTGAAGATTATGTTTGTTTCTTTTTATATGCCAAATTTGTGTGTAGCCAGAACTTTTATCAGGAAATGAATAATTGTTTCCGTTTCAACTCGTGCAATTTCCGTAGCAGAACAACGAAATTCTGCATACTATTTAGGTACCAAAAGATTCGTACTGTTGTATTTTTTTAAGTGCATTTATATGTAAAGTATTTAGTAAACAATTGATAATTATTTGGTCTACAACTTTTACACGCGAATATAATACAGTACTGTATACGAAGGAGCGATAAATTAATTTTGAGGAAGCTATAGGCCAGTTAATTGGTAGCGGTTTTTTTTTCTTTAATCAGAAACTTCTCAAAAGACATTACCTTTCTTTTATTCATAACCCTCATTTAATTTGAAAAATCGTTTAATTTTGCAATTTTACTACTACATTACTGTAAATAGTATTATAAAAACAATGGAAACTAACATTTCACTGTGATAGTTTGCTGACTTAAATAATTTTTCAACAAAATATGAATCTTATTGTAAATATTATGATACAGAATTTACCGTAGATTTTCATAAATTTTACACAAAAAAGAATAATATTTCCCTAAACAATGTTAATAACTCATACTAATTCACATAATTGAATCTGCACAATAAAAACAGTCCACGACAACCATTAAAACAACGGTACCCAATTTTTACTCTAAATTTCTCCCCGCGATAGCAGACCGTCGCGTGGCAGAGCTCCGCGTCGTTTCCGAATTCCGGGCGCGTGGCCCCGTTCCCCGCGACTTTTCGCCAAATTCTTGCCGCGCCGAGGGCTTGCGGGACTTTTTTTCGGCCGCGCGGGAACGGGGCCTCCTCGCGCCGCCCCATCGGCAGTTGGCTCACGTTGAATTTAAAGTGATTTTTATTGCAGCGCTGCAGTTTATCCCGCACACGCTTCCGGCCTCCGAATTGGCGTTTTATTTTAATTTCTGCAGCCACGGGCCGCGCGACCCGCGCCGATGACTAACGTGCCCCGACATTCCCGGAATGGCCGGTTCATTATGCGATTTCCCGGTATTCGGAGTCGCGCTCGCAAATTGACCGTCTCCCCTTCCTACCCGCGGCAATAAATATGCCTAATTGCATTGTAATGACGAGCATCGGAGAGGAGGGAGCGGAAAAAACGAACTCTGCTGACGGACCTGCGACTTTGTACTTGCGCTCGGGAATTATTTGTTTGCACGCGAAATAACGTCGGCGCCCGAGAAGTATTCATTTATCGCTGTATCAACAAGCTTGTCTACCTCAAAGCCTCATTAATTGCTTCTTTAAATTATTCCTTTCAGTTTCTTTATTCATGATTTATTACAACGGACTCTCTGTATACATCACTGAGAAAATACCGCAGCAAAATCTATAGCACCTCGCGGACTTATTTTTTTATGCCATTTTAATAAAATTCAGAAATATACTTATGTACTAATTTAAAAATATTATGTATTTCAAAGTGACGTTCGTAATTTAAATGTTCTATCGTCAAAAATTGTTCCAATTTTTATACAAAAAAAATGACCTTCTAATTTTGTCAAAATGACAAAATGTTGATTACTGCATTTTTTTAATCATAAAATTCGTTGATGATTAGAACTGAATTAAATTAAATTCGTATCAAACTGTTTTTATTTTTGCGCTATTCATTTAAATAATAATTTAATTTAATTTAATTAAATTTTAAGTTTTCTATTTAATCCATCATTTATTTTTAATAATTAAATAATTCTCTAAATTTTATTAAAAGGATACGAAAAAGCTGCATGTAGTGTAGCTGCTATACTGTCTAAATAAGAGGATTTAATGTTTTTAATTTTTTTAATTAATAATAGAAAATTGAAAAGGTATTTTAATATTTTGCGCTTATTCACTAATCTATAAAGCATGCTTGACATCATCCTGACATCGTTTTTTAAGAGAGGATCCATGCAAACATAAAGTAAAGTAATAAAACACAGTTGTAGATGTTCAACGTAAATTTACACATCTAAAGTTTTCCGTAACAAAAGAAACCAAAACACATATTGCCCTCCCCTGCGCCTAAAAATCGCATTCAGCACTAAAGAAGTTACGGCTCCTTTTTTATTCGACCTAAAAATACCTGTGTAAGCAAGAAGCCGCAGTATACAATTGGAGAACCTTCGAGAGGGAGAGCCGGGGGACTTAAGCGATCACTCGACAATTGAATTTTATTAGCCACGTCCGGATAATAAATTCCTCGGTCCTATTCTATCGGCACAATGGCGCGCCCATCGCCGGTGCTCAAAGCTGTTATCTACACTATCTATACGACCGCGGCGTTGTTGCTCGCGTGGAAATGCGCAGTACACAAACCAAAGCGTAAAATCGAGGCGCCGGACCTCCCGATACAATATCACCGCGGAGCAACAGTTTCCTCCTCGAGAGGCGTGTCGTTATCCATTTATCTCCTCACGCCCCGGGCTTTCACACCTTATTAAAGCAATCGGCCGCGAATGAAAAGGCGCCCGATTTTCCCAAGCATCCTCCTCCTCTCGTCGGACGATAACGAAAAAAAAAGCGGACGAGGCCGAGAAGGACAATTAACGCGGCGCCCGGGATAAAAAAAAAGGCAGAAGAAGAAGGAACGGTGGTCGGACAAAAAATTCCGTGGAACGCGCCGCAGACGCGGGGAAAAATTCACGGAAGGAGCCGCCGCGGCGGTGAGAGCGGGACCGGAGGCGCAGGCACGCGTGGGCCGCGCAGTTCGTGGAAGAAGGATGAACGAGATGAATAAGAGACGGGGGCGCGCCGATGCACACCGACGTTTTCTCTCTCGTCTCCGTTGTTGTTTTTCTTTTTTTTTCACGAATAGCTACGGGTGGAACACTTTCTCACATGTCGAGCCGTGCCCCGACGCTCCTGGGATACACTGGATCTGGCGCGCTGTAAACAAGCGAATGGACCGCTTTCTTGTTTGCTCACCACCGTGCAAATCCGCTCAAAAGTTATTCTTTCTCACACTCTTTATCTGATTAGGAGTGTACCTGAACTTTGAAGCACGGATTTTGTTGGAACTGTTGGAGATGCTTTTTTGCATGTAAAACTGAGTGATGGCAACATTTTAAACTCTATTGCTCAATAGTTTTTAGATTTTGCACACTATTAAGTATAATAAATTTTGTTTAATGTGATTAAAAGTAGCACTATTTAAAATCTCCTTACTTTAGCACACACTTGGTTTTTTATGTGAAAATTATTTGAAAGTTGAGAAATGAATCTACAATTTAAGTAATTGTTGATAATTAAATGTGAAGAGTGATCGTGAATTTAACTTTAAGGTGTACACTCAAGAAGGAATGTTGGTACACATATGGGTATATTATACCCAATGGTATTTTGTCAGCTTATGTCTCGTAATTCTTAAAGTTCAATTCATCAGCTTCCCATCAGTCATCTATGCATGAGAATCTCAAAAAACACCTGGGCGATTTATACCCACTGTGAATCTAAAGGTTAATTAATTACGATTTTTTGTTTTATTATTCAATTATTTTAAATAACATTATTAAAATATGACTATGGCAATGTATGTCACGGTCCAAATTATTTGCTGATCTCTAAATTTATTGCATAAAACGAAAAACTGCAATGTCGGATACTCGATAACCCTTTAAGGGTTAATCCGGTGGATTTTATTTTAAAATCTAGTGCATTTTAGATCTTTATCTTTGATTATCGATAATTTTGGACTGAAGATTTTTAAACAATGTTGCTTTTTATCACTTTGAACGAAATTATTCATTGCCGTGCAACAAAATCTGTGATCCGATGTTCTGGTGGTCTCCTATAGTGAAATGACGACCCATTCAGTGTTACGATGACTGGCTTTATTTCGAGCTTGGGAACAATTTAAATTTTTAAAATCTGACCTTAATTTACACAATAAATCTCCCGCCTAATGAGGTACTAAGACCTTGATTAGTGTCAGACAAAACGTAATAAATTCGTTTTTTAATAAGAAAACTAATCTGCCTCGCAGGAATTCGTTAAAAAAAGAAGAAGGTACCAGTTGAAAGTTACGTTATTACAAAACGAGTAACGCTAATTGCCCGCTAAGTTAATAAAGAGAGAATGGAGGCGGCGAAAAAAGGGGTAAATCGAGGAGAGGAGATAGCGAGAAATTAAATGAAAGTGTTCGGCGGTTAAGGCATTAAGGAGCCGAAGTAAAAAAAAAAAAAAAAGAAAGACGAAAGTGGAGGTCGAGGAATAAGGATTTGGCGCTTGGCGCTTGGCCGGCCTCCAAAACAAATCCTCTTCGCGCTCGCCCCCCCCCCCCTTCCCCTCTCGGGCCAGGGCGCGAGCGGCTCTATTAGTCGGGGCCGGCGGTTTACTGCGAACCCGGGGGCCTCGCCGAAATCGGGACGAGTCAAAAGTGCCGCGGCGATTATGAGGGGGCCGATGCCGGAGGCGCAGGTAGTCGGGCCGCGCCGGCGTTCATTCACCATTCGAACCCCCGCGAGTCCCTCCTGTGTATGCACTACTCCGACGGGTCGGGGACGCGCGCATTCCAGTTCCCGCGCGCGGCGGGACCACCGCGGAGATGAGGCCCGCAAACGAGGCCCTCGCCCCGAGAGGGGGAGGAGTGCGTCCAAAAAGAGAAGCGATTGGCGAAACCCTTTCGAGGCGCTGCGGCCGACTCGAATCTTCCCGCCAATTCTTCGCGCGTCTCCCTATTGTCGGGAGGGTATAGAGCTACGGGCATTCCGCTTTGATGTTTACCTTTTGGGACTGATCCAAGCTTATTTTATTTATTTTGAAAGAAGTAAACGCAGACCCAAGTTATTTCCATGTTTAAAGAATTAGTGTGAGTTTATGGAAAAGATAGTAGTTGTTTATGCCCCGAGGGAGTAAAATGGGCGATTATTTCCGCGGGTGAAGTTTGTTGCCCAAGCTTTAGTGAGGACTTTTTAAAGGAAGTGGACTTTTTTTAAATGATTAGAGTGAAAAGTTTATTTTTATCCCTGTTATAAACTCCGTGAAAATATTCGTGCAAAACTACTCCAATAGGCAACGCAAGATTAATGTACTTTATCAAAATTAGGAATAATAAATGATAAATATATGAGCAATTAATATATAAAATTATAGTAGAAACAATGACTTGTATACCTTTTTCTTATAATATCAACATTTGACTCATTACACATGGCTATCTTTATACCTATTTATTTATTACATTTTAAAAAAATAATCTGAACAAAAACTTGATTTAAGTTATGCAAGGTGTAGTATAAACAAAAATTATACAAAATTATACAAATTTGCTAACTAATTTCTAATAATATATTATTACCTACCCAAATGCAGATTACGTTTAAGTATAAATGTCGGGCTGTAGATAGTATCAGTAAATTTACATTTGCAAAAAGTAACAACAAATTTGTTTTACTTTAGTTCTTTATTTGCGTATGAATAAGATCCGCGAGATACGCGATGGCAGGATTTTAATCGGCTGCAATTAAAAATGTATAAACAAATTTTTCCTTTTACACTTTTAACAGAACAGCAAGTTTTCTACCTGAAATATTTCTTTCCTTATTCGATAACAATTACAAGCTACCTCAAATTTTATTTTAGTCTGGCCTTTCCACTATTGAGTTTTTTCTGTTCAACTGTTTTTTTACTGTTGTAATAAAAGATGTGATTGTTTTGTTAAAGAATACGCAGTGCATTAAGATATGCACAATATGCAAATTTGTCTCTAAATTTGCATTGACGTATAACTGCACTGCGTCAATACAAAATTCTAAGAAATTGTTTCAATCATATTGGCTTTAAAAAATTTATATTAATTGTATACCATTATTTATTGATTTATATATATATTATCTATTTGTATACCTATTTAAAAAAGCAAATGTAGAATAAGCAGAACTGTTGAAAAATATTTTTTCGAATATACCCGAGTTGCTAAATGTTTGCTAATATTCTAAATCTTGTTTACCTTCATTATCTGTTGAAAATATTTGCGATGAACTGCATAATTCAATTACCTTCATTATGAATGTAAATCTAATAGGTGCGTTATATTAATTTGTAACGGGAACTTACTCGCGGTTCAGCTGATTAAACCTGTTTAATTTGCGCAATTGATAAGTAACATCACTGAACTACAAAATAAAATTTATGCAATCGTTGCACAATTTTAGCTAAATTTTACTCACTTGTATCACCTATTTAAAAATCAGCTATTGACGAAAACTATTAGTTTCTAGGCCTCGACGCAAGTAAAACTTGACGTCATCGGATACGCACAAGGAAAGAGTTTTAAAAATTACGGAAAAAATAATTGCTGAATGTTTTTTCTTACTACTCATTTTTAAGAAAAGTCATTCTAATTTTTACAAGAAATAATAAATTTCCAGCATGACTAATCAACCACGATTATGATTCTTTTGTCATTTTTACGGCAAAATTGTCTCGCGTGAAAAAATTATTAACTTAAATTATCGAATTGAGCAGAGAAAAATATTTATAAACAATTAAATTGCAATGGAGTGACATTAAGGACTATTACCTGCCCTGCATTCACTCTGATTCAATCAAGTCATTGATATTTCATTTATAAGATATTGACCCGACCTGCATTTATTTTTAAACAAGTAGATTTGCCGGAACAGTCAATTAATCTCACAGTTAATTTACTCATCACTCTTCAATTTGAGAACTCAAAATTAGTTTATACAAAATTACTTTAAGAACAAAATTATTCAATTAAACTGAAACTTATTCACTTAAAGGAAATCGTTTATTTTTACGTCATAGAAAACAGCAGGTAAATAGTAAGAAAAATAAACTGTAAAATGACGAAATTTACACAACATTTCTTTAAGCATTATTTAATTAAACTTAAATTGATATTACTTAAAACAAATTTTTGTTTGTGTTTACGTAACAGAAATTAGCAGGTATATAGTAAGAAAAAGGAACTATAAAATTACATAGTTTACACAAAATTATTTTATGCATTATTTAATTAAACCTAAACTTATTTTACTGAAAGCAAATTTTGTTTGCTTTAACGTAACAGAAATTATCGGGTGCGCAGTAAGAAAAAGAAACTATAAAGTGACATAATTGAATGAACAAACAGCTATATCCTCGGAAGCGCCAAGTTTACCGCCTTTGACGCGTTCACACGAAAGTCCCCGTAAATTCTTTAAAAAAAAAAGAAGGATAGCCGTTTAATTGGACTTTCACTTAGGAAGTGAGAAGAGAAGATAGACTCGGAGGCGCTCGCGCGGGAAAGAAGCTCCAGCCGCGCGCGCGCCCATAGTGCCCATGGGAAAGAAATTTCATTGATGGGAAAGAGCGTAAGAAAAAAGAGGTGGGGAGGATTCGGTTCATCGATTGGCGAGGCCGTGGGGCTTTGAGAAAAGCGGCGCGGGACCCCCGGCGCGCAAAGTAGATTCGCCGTGAAAATTCGCGGATCCCACGGGCGCGGATCCGAGACGGAGGAAAAAGGAGGCTCCCGCTTCTTATCCGTTCGCGAGTGGAGGCTGCCGCCGGCGCGCCAAACAAAGAAAGAGCGATGACCAGCACTGGAATTTCCTCTTTGCCCCTCTTCGTTTCACTATTTCTCCTTCGCGGCCTTCGCTGCCTCTCTCTCTCTCTCTCTCTCTCTCTCTCTCTCTCTCTCTCTCTGTCTGTCTCTCTCTGTCTCTCTCTCTCTCTCTCTCTCTGTCTCTCTCTCTCTCTCTTTCTCTTTGTTTCTCATAGCGCGAGGCGGTCTTGTTTTTCGAGTCCTCCGGGCGGTCGTCTATACTCTCTCCTCGTTTTTACGCGCGCACCTTCGACCCTATACGCGCTTCTCCTTTTTTTTCTTCCTCGGCGCATTTTATGTCTTCGTTATTACGCGCCGCGGCTCAGCCTCTAGGATCGAGCCCGCGACGGGACGGAGAAGAAGAAAAAAAACGCGAAGTTATTCGCACCGGTGATTTACTGTTTTCGTTCAAATGACCTTTTTTTGCCCGGGCCGCGCGCACGCCATCATTAATACTCGGGGTACAAAGTAATATATTAAAGAGGGGTACGGGAGATTTTTCCTTCGCTTGATCGATGAATTCCCGCGACTTTTTCGTGTCAACGCTGATTTATGCAAACACCGGCGTCTCTTTTTTATTTTGCGCCTAAATCACGCAAATTGTTATTAATAAAGATCATGTCTAACGAAAGTCAGCTGCACTCATATTTCAAGACTTTTTGGTGTGATCTGCTACATAAATGTGTTTAAATAATGCAATTTCTCTACTGCTATAACCGCAATTAAATGTGACGAGAAGCTATCTCCTGAAATTGCCTTTCGAAAATTTTGCAAATTTATTTGCACACAGGCACCATTTTTAGTCATACTTTGGGTCAATTTGTTTTTTTTTCTTTTTTTTTTTTTTTTTTTTTTTTTTTTTATAACCTGTTAATTTTACGAGTGATTTGAGCCGAAAAAAATCACACTCATTACTCCACGATAATTGCTTTCATCACAGCTGCACAATTTCTGTAACTATCAAGGATCAAATAATTACGAATTCCAAATTCTTTGGAAAATACTTACAAATGGTGTGAATGAAAAATTATACTTCCTACTTCATTCATGTATATTTTCCTTATTGGTATATCAGATCATTTTTGAAGATACAGCTACAGAGGATATACAGTTACCCGAGTGATTATTCATTCCTCACAATCACAAACCGCTTTTAAATAAGTAAATCTTGGTAACCACTTTTTTGATTAATGTGAAATTTATTTATGATTTCGAAATCAGTAATTGTTATTTCGCTAGTCAATTGCAACCAGTAATTAGTGATTAGATTTTTGTATCTTGTTTTCTTGTCATCGGCTTAAAAATTTCAGGTAGGAGACGTCGAATGTTTTCAACTATAATTCATAGCTAAATTTCAGCTAAATAATTCATGCTCTTGGACACTAACAATAATATGGTAAATCTGAAACTTTATGTAATTGAATTGAAATAAAGAATAATAAATAAATTTTGTGTCGCTGAGTATTTGTACACGGAGAAAAATGTTGCATTAAAAATTACTATAGTTTCTACTAAAGGAGAGACAAACTCGATTTATCAAGAAAA
>JAXIUT010048586.1:0-11295 GCA_035586675.1 Eurytoma californica | reverse complement strand
TACTTATTGATTACTTACAGAGTACTTCCAACGGCTCCGAAAATATAAAGTATAACAAGAAATCTTAATGATTACTTGATGATAACATTGTGTCATCAAGACGGTTATAAAAAACGGATATTCAATAGTTCTTTAAGAATTATTTCTTCTGAAAAGTGTGCTTATTGGATACGTAGTTTGAATAAGGAGTTTAAGGGATTACACTGTCTTGAAAATTTTTATTTTTTATTCTAAAAAGTTTCCTATGCTAATGTAGAATATGTGGCTGTAAGGTCCAGGTGTAGCAGATTATAGGTAATCAATAAATTTCCTTAACATCGGTTTATTCACTCAAGGTATTTTATTTTATTCTTTTGGAAAAAAGGAGAAAAAATCTTTTATAGTTTAATAAAAGTACTACTTGGGACAAAAAATAGCGTTTTTTCAAAATCACATTTTCCTTAAAGGAAAGAAAGCTTGCAAGCTTAGCAGCTTTTTCGAATTGTCAGAAAAGCGGGAGTGAAAGAGAGAGAGAGAAGAATTAGGTTAAGGAGAAATTAGGTTAATGTTAAATGAGGAAAAAGCAGAATTGATGCGTGTCGAAAAACGTCAAGATGTGCCTACCGTTCGCCACGTCCATCAAAGCTTCCAGCGCGACGTCAACTCCAGTCTCGGATGACAGTTGCGCCTGCACCGGCTTACCCAGCAACTCTTCCACGCCTGCGAACATAATGAAATACGTTTGACGCTCAATAATTCCATTTTCTTTGCTCGAATCCGCGACGCCGAACTGCAATGTCCCGGAGATAAGCTCCGTCGATTTTTTTCACGAACGACTCGCGAGACAATGCAATCAGCTATGACGGCCGCTCATTTTTAATTAAACGTTTTATTTTCTTTTATTGAATTCAATCTAATTGTAAATTTTTGTTACCTAGTTTCAGCCTTTTTTTTTTTGCTTAGAATTGCTGTTTTAAGGAAATTAGTTTTTAAAATGAGAGTATCATTGATTTCTAGTGCACGGAGAAAAATACCTAAAAATTGCAATAGTTTCTTTTAAAATATACTGAAACTCTAATGACTTTGCTATATGATTCTAGTAAATTTAACAAAAAGAACTATTGTAAACTAATGATTGCAATTTGTAGGACAGCTTTTTGTAATTATTATATAATATAAAAAGAACTAATTTTGAAGAAAAATTAATCTCCTTAAATATTAAATAAGTTAAAAAAAATTAGCTTCCTCAATTATGATTTATCTTAATTGTTATCAGTAGAAATAGACGAGTATGGACAGACATTTATTTTTACCAATAATTGCTGTTTTAATTTCTTTTCGGTGAAAGTACATGTGTTTTATTTTATTAAATTAAATTCTTGTTTATGTACAGTAGTTTCACCCAACCTTGTACGTATAATCCTTTTAAATCTTCATGTATTATCCAGAACACATTTATCCAAAATGTAAGGCTATTTAAAACATTTCTCGAATTATAGTGTAGAATAATTTATGAATTTGGAACCTTAAAAGCTTACGAATTTTTAATATACTCAGTAAATATTGCATTAATTATTACAAAAAAACATTAAATCTAAAGAGCAATGCTATTTTTTTATCCTACAAGACTATCTATCTCAATATCGCGAAATTTAGTCGTTTATCGTCTCATTCTAAAAAACACAGATACTTTGTCACAGCATACCAATTAAACCAATTACGATTGACGTTAATTCCTAGTGCATAAAAAAATCACATTTTTAATCACCACTTCCAGTGGATCTCGTCCATTAAAAGCGACCGTGGTACACGCGCCCGACTCCAGCGCAATCCGCAGCCATCGATCTCGAGCGAGTTGACCGATCGCTATAGCCGCAATCTGTACGCAGGGCCCCTGTGCAGCGAGGGAGAGGCGCGGAGCCACGGGGAAACGTAGCCACGGCGCCGTAGGACGAGCTAACGATTGGCGGCGCGCGACATCATCAATCAGCGTGGCTTACCGGCCACTCGGCGGGCGAACCGCGCGCGGCTTATTAACCCCCCTCGCCCCCCCCCCCCCTGATCGGCCTATTGACCCACAAAGGGCCGCGCCGGCCCGCCGCGATAGGATTCGCCTCTCTCGGCTCGTGCGGCCTGCACGTTTCGCCGGACGTTCATTAAACGCTCGCGTGTGGGTGCTCCCGCGACTGTGGTTATCAGGCACCGGCAGGGTGGGACAGGAGGGGGGCGGTGAGGAGACCAAGGCGACGGGAGGGGGGGGGAGGTGAGGTGACTTCATACGGGCGTTTATCGAGTACTCGGTTATTGACTGATTTGGTTTTCGGGGTGAAGTGATAAGATATTTTCGAGTTTTGAGAAACTGTTAGATTGGGATCTTCTATGACGAGGAGAGGAAATGGACTTTGAGTCACGGATTCTTGCGATACTTTGGAGAATGTTTTTTTTTATGCCAAATGATGAAGAAAGCCAAGGTAGCAATATCTGATTCTCAAAGTTTTTATCTTTAGAGTTTAACAACATCCTTTGTAACAAAATCTATGACTGTTACAGCAAGATAAATTGAGATCAGTAGTAGCAGACATATGTGCCTAGACAATGTACCATATTAGAAAAAGTAACTAAAAAAATATTAATGATATCTATCATCAGCATCTTCGACGATTAATTTTCAGAACTATTAACAATCAAAGACCTTTATCATCAAAACTGGATCAGTTAAAGAAAGATAAATCGGGACCAGTAGTAACAGAAGTGTGAGTCCAGACAAGGTAAACCATCACCGAATCAGAAAAAGTAACTAAAAAAGTTATTATTAATAACATCTTCTGTCAAAAGCAACATTAAAAAGCTTTATCATCAAAAGTGAATCAATAAATTCAGATTAGTAGTAGCAGGTATATGTGGCAAGGAAATACATTATTTACCATCACCGAACAAGAAAAATTAATTAAAAAACTAATAAATTAATAAAATCTTGTATCATAAGTATCTTCTACAAATAATTAAAACTAGATCCGTTAAAGCAAGATAAATTGAGATTAGTAGTAACAGACGTGTGTTGTAAGACAATGCATTCACCTTCATCTCACCAGAAAAAGTCTCTAAAAGAGGTATTATTAATAACATCTTCTGTCAAAAACAACACTAAAAACCTTTATCGTCAAAACTGGAAAAATTAAAGCAAGATAAATTGCGATTAGTAGTACAGGTGTGTGTGGCAAGACAATACATTTACCATCACCGAACAAGAAAAATTAAAAAACTAATAAATTAATAAAATCTTGCATCATAAGCATCATCTACAAATAATTTTCACCTCTAATTTACAATTAAAAGCTTTTGTAGTAAAAACTGAATCAGTTAAAGCAAGATAAATTGAGATTAGTAGTAACAGACGTGTGTTGTAAAACAATGCGTTTATCTTCATCTAACCAAAAAAAATCTTCAAAAGAGTTATTATTAATAACATCTTCTATCATAAGTAACTTCATCAATTCATTTTCATGATTATTATCAATTACAAAGTTCATCCACAAACATCAGAATCCGATCATTGCAGCATTCCACTGATAATCCAGCGCGCAAGCATAAAACTGAGCAAAGAAACACTGCCGGCCAGTCGAATAATTGCCGCTCGAAATGAGCGAAACTTGGCGTAATATTGCCTCGCGCACGGCGCATTAGGCGTCGATCGGGTTGCAGGTTAATCCGTACATTTGACGTGTGCGCACGCTTCCCGCCTCACGTGCGCACACGCACACGCGTTATACACAGGCGCCGCTTTGCGCGGATCGATCGTCAATTGGCCGCGTCCGATCGCGCCGGCCGAACAATTTCGATTATGCCGCGCCGGAATTTCGCGGTCCGCTTTATGATGGATTCGTTGCGCTGTTTTGCCGCGGCCGGAGGGGATGGCGCCGGCCGCCCGCAAAATTCTGACGCCCAAACTATTCGAGCGCGACGGCGTCCGCTTTTTGCCCACGTCGATGTATTGCATTCCGTCCGGATATTTTTCAGAGGAAAACAGCCACAGCTTTCTTGCTTTGCGGAGTAATTTTGTTTTAACGTTCTGCTTTTTTTGGAGGGGGGTGCGAATTGAATTTTCTGTGATCGGATGGAATCGACTGGAGGATAAAGGTGATGGTAGATACGCAATTTGCTGCGACCAATTTGTTGGAACCTCATGTTTTGTTGTTTCGATACTCGGGTGTGAAAAAATATGGTTCTTGCTATTACGCTTAAAAGGACCTTGTTGACATTAATCTGTTATATGGTGTTTATTTAAAGAATAAACTATTTATTAAAGGAATTGAAGTAGAAATATTGTAGATAGATTTTACAAATATTATTTTACTATTTCTTGTAATTCTTTGAAAAAAAATGTATTTTACATTAATTTCGTAAGTATTATTGTTCAATAACCCGGGTTTCTAAAAAAAAAAAAAAAAAAAAAAAAAATAAATGTCTCTTTATTTACGTAATGCTCAAGGAAAAAATCGATACCTTTAATCCTAGCGTTAGCTTTCTTGATATACTGTAATTTAATTAAAATACAAACGTCAATTATTTTACAAATTGTCAACTCTTTGCTTTAAAAGTTTAACGAAAAGTGTTATATCATCAAAGTTTTAGTTTTTTTTTCTATTACTGAAAAAAATTCTAAAAAACTCATTACAAAAAATCGAAATTTATTAAATTTTGAGCTAAATAAATTTTTATGATAAAAAAAAGCAAGAATTATTATTTATCAAAATTATTTACAATTTTACATGGTCAAAAAATATCTTTTATATTGCTAAATGAAAAAAATACTATAGAAAGTTAATTTAAGTTTCACATAAGTAGAACTATGTACAGTCGGCATTGCTACCGTGTAATCCGATTTGATTGACCTAAGGGGAAGAATGAACACACGTGGAAACAGGATTTGCACTCGAGTAGACCAGGAGTATCAAAATCGTCTCGAATTTCGAGAAATTCTGTGAAATAAAATCAATCTTTTTTTATTCTTTGGCGAAAAATTTTGTACGATAAAATTTGAAAAATGTTTAAAATATGCAATGCAAAGTAAAAAAAAAACACTCGGAAGAATTTCTGTGGGATTTTCTTTATTTGCAAAGCCCTACGTTTGCCACCGTCCATTTCTTCTTAAAGTACGAAGTTAACAAACAAGTGTGAGGTAGTAGAGCGCGGAATCGGCCAGGCCAGGTGCTGCACGGCCAATTGGATTTCTACCAGCGACGGCCAGCGCTTTTCTTACGATTCAAACTTTTTCGGCGGCGAAGCGGGCGCGGAAACGAGAAAAAGGCAACAGTTGTATAAGTTGTTGCTCTTTGAAAATAAGTTTATACATCAATTTTAAAAAAAACTAGAAGACACGACTGTTTGTTTTGACAGTTATACTTCAACTATTTTCAAAGAAGCTTAGAAATAAACTAAACAAATGTCAAAAAATGATTCGAGATATTTAAAGACATTCTAGCTAAACGCTGCAAGCTTCTAATTTCTAGTTAAGCTTTTAGTTACCTACAATTATATTACACATTGTTACTTAACAATTATGGGTATTTCATTTCATTCTACTACTGTTGATTGAAACTATGCCTTTGGTTCAAACTAATTGTCAAATAATTTATAAAAAAAAACAATTCACAAGAATTTCAATATAAAATTAATAATTCCATAATTATGTTTTTCCCTGTAATTTTTGCAGGAAAACTCTCTGTTCAACAAAGAGAATGCTCTACTTTCCGTGCAAGAAAATTCCGTCAGTTTGCTTCTGTCCTCATCCCAATAAAGCTCACGCTCCAACAACTCATCATACCGGGCTTCCCCGGCTTATTTACACACCGTGCAAACTGACCGCTCGCTTTCCCCGAACTTCGGTCGTAAAAGCCTGAAACTCTTAACCGAAAGTTGCGCGACACGAGCGAAATGAGCTGCGCACACAGGGCCCACCCATGCATATTCAACTGAAGGTCTAACCGCAGAAAAGGAACCGCCAAAGGATCAACCGACGAGGGGCTACGCACTAGGTGATATCAACTAAGCGATCCATGTGAAATTCTCAGAAATCTTTGGAAATCATTGGAAGCCTTTGGAAACCTGTGAGGGATATTAAGCGATTATTCTTCGAAATAGTAAGACGCTTTAAGACTTCCAATGATTTCCAGAGATTTCTATACATTTCTGGAGGTATCTAAAGATTTACCAATTAAAATTGTAGCTTAGGAAGAGTTTTGGAAATTAGCGAAATCTGTAGGATGTCTTTTGGAAGTGTTTTGGAAATTTTTTAATTTTGAATACAGTACATAATGCGACATATTAACAAAGCTACACCGTACGAGGCTGCAGCACCTCTCAGCGACGGGCACATGCGATCGTGTGACGGAGATTTGGCTTTGACGACAATACTTTCCCTACTAAAAAAGCTCAGGTGCGATCTCAAGCGAGTCTCCTCAGGCCAAATTCTTAGGTGACTTTTAAAGTGGCGCTGCTTGTATCGCGGTTGAACATTTTTCACTTAAATCTCAGGTGAGATGTCAGGTGAGATCTCACCTGAGATTTAAATGAAATATTTTTAGCCGAGATATAAGTGTCGCCACTTTGAAAGTTACCCGAGATTTTGGCCTGAGGACTCACCTGATTTCTCACCTGAGCTTTTTCATTAGGGAATTGCGATTCTTCTACAAACAGGTGTACCCGATGAAGCGTTTGTAAATCTTCAGAAATCTTTCGAACTTTCAAGAAGCCCCAGGATGATTTCTCGAATGCGTAGCTATACTCGGGTCTTCCAGTGAGGTGTGAAAACTCACTGTCAAGGTCGGCGAGGATCGCCTCACTGGCGACGTCGAGGCTGCGCGTCAGGCAGCGGCGCAGCTGCGCCACAGTGCCGCTGTGGTAGTCCCGCAGGTCCTGGAGGGCGGCCTCCGTCGTCTCCGGGATCCTGTCGATGCCGGCGGCCACTTCCTCGTTGCATATCAGCATAGTTACCATGCAGGCGCTGCGGATAGAATGCCAGAGGTGGTGTACTCGAAGGCAGCTCGGTTTAAAGTTTATCGAAATATTTCATTTGTAATCGAAGGGGGAAACAATATTATTCCGAAAAAAGGAGAAACTCCTAATCAGATGCGAGGAAATATTCTTTTATCCACTAGGAGGAATTCCTTTTTTGGTTTGAGAAAGCAGAGATTGATAAAGGTTTAAGCTTCGAAGATTTGGATGGTTTAATTATTTTATCTTTATTATTGATTTCAAGAAAAAGTTTCCATCGAATCTAATCGATTGTTCTACTTGCGTATTGTGGAGATTTTAATATCGAGATGAAATATTGAAAAATGCGCGAGTAATTTGGAAATAAGTTATTTAAATTTTTTTAAATTCTAAAGAAAATAGTATCGTGTAATATTTACCCAATAACAATCATGAAAATGGTGAGAAAAAAAAGCGTCGAAGATTGTTGGGTTCTTCGGTAATTGTACCTATGTGGCTTACAGCAGAGCCAGCATTCAGTGCCAGGAACGACGAACATTAGTACGGCAAAGACCGATATCACAGCAATAAAAGCTATTTCTATGCGTAACGACTGCGAACAAGTAATATTAACATATATTGAAATTCATCGATTAACTTGTATTCATAATTATTTTTTACAATTTTTATTAACATATTTGAATTTCAAATTTTATAGAATATTAAAATATTACGGGATGTCATAATTAGAAAAAAATGATGTTTAAGCAATCAAAATTTTCAAACGGATAAGATTGTTTTTGAAGTTTATAATTAATAATACCGTAAGTAAAAGAAGCATAGAAGCATAATTTTCATGAGAAATGTAATTAAGATGTTTCAAGAAATCACCTGTGAAATTAACGTTGAGACGTTTACTCTACCCTCTAAAGCATCTTTGAGGAGATCTTTCGTTTCGTCGAACGGAAATGGTGTGCAATTAAGAAAATTTTAAAAGTAAATTAGTTAATCGATTAATAAATGTGTGTAATGAATATATCTCATAAGATTCGATAACCAAGTTAACTATTAATTTAAAAATGATTTAAAATAATGTTTACAGCACAATTGCATAAGTAAAGAATTTTATTAATTTTAAGTATATTTTATTTTTTACCTAAGGGAATGTTGCGGGGCTGAATGATGGATAAAAAGCTTCTTAAAAAATTGAAAACAAATAATCCCTTTTCAAGGTGCAAAGTAGCCATTTTATATCTCTCGTTGGCCGTTTTGTTTGGAAATATTAATTTTGGTTTGACGTTCTCCTCCCAGTCTTTTGGAAGCGTGAAAGTGATTAGATGCGACATGTTAGATTCCACTCGAGGCGTAATTGTAGTCTCACCATTAAAAATCTAAATAACAATTTATCTTCTAATGAATACATTCTTAACTAAATTAAGATATTATTGTACATGATATATAGATTTACCGACCTTTCGGTCGTTGAAGCGCCTGTCTGCATCAGTTTCAACGAAAGCTACGTTTGGTCTTTGATTTTGGTTGCTCCAATCTGGTCTTTGATAATTATTGCGGAGATCATAATTTTGTTCACCAAGACGCCTGTCAGGGTGCACATTATTCCCCTCTTGTTTGTCGGGACTGTGGTCCGCTAAATCTTTGTCATAACTTTGATCCACAATACGTCGATTTTGATCCGGTGTAGGCTCTACTAATCGTCTGTCGAAATTCGGAGCATCAAGTTCTCTATCAGGGTGTAGATCATCCAGACGCTTTTCAGAACTTTGTTTGTAGTGCCTATCGAAATTACTCTCATCTAGTGGCTTCACAGATTGCACGATATCTTTCTCAAGCGGCCTGACAGGTTGCAGTTCGTCGTCATCAGAATTGTCCATGGTGTGTCTTTCAAGATGTGGGTCACCAAGAAACTTTACAGATTGTTTATCGTCCCGATGATTATCTATTTTTGGTTCACTCACTCCTTTTCCAAAGGTTGAATCGTTTACACGACTAGCAGGTTCATTAGCGGATTGTCTAGAAAAGTAATTATCTTCTTTTTTTCTATTGGTAAAATCATGTTGATTATTTATTTCTGATTCACTAAGTCGTCTTTCAAAATTTGAATTGCTCGCACGCCCAATAGGCTCACTAACGGATTGTTTAGAAAGATAGTCATGCTCTTTTCGCCGATTAGCGAAATCACGATCATTATCTGCATTGGATTCACTAAGTCGCATTTCAAATGTTGAATCGTTCGTGTGTTTGGTGGGTTCTTTTATTTGCTGTTTGGAAAAGTAATCACCTTCTCTTTCCCTGTGAGAAAATCCGTCAGGATCTTTTTGAATCACACGTCTGCCATAATCTGGATCATCAACACTTCTGTCATAATTTACACTGTGAAAGCGTTTTGGAAGATGCGCATCTTCAACGTGCCTGTTGGTGGGATATGTAGAATCGAATGTTGCTTGAACTTTAAAATTTCGATCATGTTGTATATCGCCAAAGTTCTGGTCATCATTAGATTGTTCACTATCTAGAAATCGACCGCGATCATATTCCTGTATTCGTTTATTAGACGACTGGTCTTCGTGCACTCTTTGATGATTAATACTTGCAACTCCATCGTAATTTCGATCATCTACGTACCTGTTAGAATATACATTTTCGTATTTTTTTTTTAAATATGGATCGTCGTAGCTTCGTTGAAAATTTTGTTTCAATTGATCATCAATAGTGCGTTCTTCATTGGCATTTCTGTTTAAATTTTGATCGCTAATCCGTCTATTAGAGTAATAATTTTCCGCCTCATACTGCCTGCGATTGTTAATATAAGCGTTGGGGAGTTGATCGTCAGAATTACTAAATTGACGAGTTTCAAATTCTTTATTATAATTAGAATAATCCAGATGCCGATCGTCAAATCTTTCATCAAAGCGTCGGTCATGTTCTTGATCGTCTGGGTGATTTGGGTTGTCCTTGAAATTTCGATAAATAGCTTTTGATTGATTTATGTCAGTGGGTAATGTTGGATGGATGCTGGAAAAATTATCTGTTGTACAATTGACTGTAGATGGCGAATCCGAGTCGTGCAGCGCTTGTAAAAAAGCTGGCCTCAATGATGTTAAAAATATGAGGAATCCTACGAAACATTAATTTATATATAATTTATCTTTACTTTGCTAGAATAAATATTAAATACGTGATATCAATTTTTATATTTAGTGATTTTCTTAACATAAAGTTAACTTATTATAATCAATATTAAAAAAGCATCCGCACTGTGACCGCGAACTGCAATAAAAACGATTAGTTTAATGTACGGATTAAAATTGATTAAACACGATTAGACTTTAATAGAAAGAGTTGACCGAATTTCCATTTATTTTCACGTTTAATTAACCACTAAATAGCACTTGCAAACACATAATATAAAGAAAGAAAAGCAACGAACAACATTAAAACTGCACTGTCACACTTAACACCAACGTTATTTACCAGCAACGCGCAACGTCCCAAATGCAGCGTGCCCGGCCATGCCTCACCATGCAACGATGAGGCCGCTGAGCAACCAAAAGAGAACGAAAAAAATAAGCAAAGAGAGATAAACCACGAGACGAGGAATTTTGGCGGCGTTAAGTGAACACGGGAACGAGGAGAAAGAAAAGGAAAAGGACAAAGGCGATCGAGCTTGTCACGAGAGGCGAGGAGCGCGGACGCCTTCCGCGGACGTTGGCCGAGCTTCGTAGGAGCGAGACCCCGATAAAGGCGAGGCGCTACGCCGCGAGGGCTTCCGCGAAGCCCCGCGACTTCCAAGTGTTGTCGAACCCCGCGAGTGGCGGTGGCGGCGGCGGCAGCGGCAGAAGGCGCCCGACCCGGGACGAGGAGTATCTGGGTTAAACTCCGCCGCAAATCCGACGTCGCCGATTCTAGGTCCCCCTGGGGCGCGGATCTTGGAATTCCGCGAGCGCCGCCTGCCCCGTCGACGTTTTGCGATGGTTACGCGTCATTTTCCATGGAGGGCTGCGCCGAGGTTTCAGCACTGCGTAGTTCATTCGATGAAAGGCACGCGGAGGAAGCGGAATGGGAATTGTAGAATTAGACGTGGCAACGGTTATACCTTTTTCTAGGGAACAAGGTAATGGGAACTGTTGCGTAAAAGGAAATTGTACAAATGAATCTCATTATATTTCCGTTGTGTAATAGCCTATCTTTGCTTCCTCCTAGAGGAAGCTTTGTAGTAGTAAAAGTTTTGTTTAAACATTGTGGGAGCATTGTGACACACACAATAGTGTCAATTTAAAAATGGGAAATAAAATTTAATTTTTGAGCCTGTATGAATGTTACACG
>JAXIUT010048554.1:0-11298 GCA_035586675.1 Eurytoma californica | reverse complement strand
ATGTTAAAAATTTCGTATATATAGATATAGCAGCAATGTTAATAAATCATTCTATATGGGCTAAATAAAGGCCTATGAGATCAAACTAAAGGTGGTTTGTTTCACTATTCGGTACTAGAAAACAATTCCTAAAGTTTCGTTCAAATTCGTGACCCGGAGGTGTGACACTCTCCTGGTAAGTTGGAAAAAATTTGTTATCAACTGTCACTGTTTTACAGTGGATGATGTGAAAAAAATTCGACCACAGTTAATGAATTTTTTGTTGAAACTTTCTTCCAAAGGTTGTAAATCTACATACTGCATGCTTATAACAATCATTAATATTTTCAACTTTTTCTAATTGGAAATATTTTGTATTAAGGAAATTTAGAACTTGTGGTTAGAATTGTGCCTTACTTGATAATAAAAACAAATCTGATGATTCACAATAGTTTATGAAATATTTCCTTCCTTTAATATGAAGTCATCAACCGTATAGGTATTACAAGTTAAAATGATCCTTTCTAAATTTTCTACGAACATAGAAAAGCAATAAAATCAATACGTTATTTACAAGCAAATTTGATCAAATTCCATCCTCTGCATGCTTCAAATTCGTTCGAATATTATTTTTTGCATTCGCAAAGGCCGCGCAGTCGCACACGAAACCACGAGATAAGCAGAGGGGCCACGCCCGCGATCCCTTTATCGCGCGTCCGAGCGCCGCCTATTCGTTTTCCCAGCCGCGTCATACGGTCTCGCGGCGCAAAAAGTCGCAGGCGTGGACCCCGGGAAAAGAGGCAGCCCGGAGCGAGTGACTCGTTTTCTCGCGCGCGCGATCGCCGCAATAAGAGAGAGCGAAGGAGGAAAATGGGAAATGAGAGGGACGAAACGAGCTAGTCACCGGGGGATGAGAGGGCGAGCATAAGCCGCACTTGTACCGTCTATGGAAACACGGCTTTCCGCCTTGGACGTACGTAACGTAATACCGGGACGATGTATAAAAACATCGTGCGGGATAGACTCTCGTATTTAACGCTGACCGCCGGGAAAGGCGATTCCGCGCTTTTCTTTACGGTATTAAAAATGTAACGTATTCTTTTCTGTACGGTGCATCAAAGAAGGGTCGAACCAAAGTTTTAAAGTGGACTTTTCAAACACACTTTATTTAAAGAATTTTTTAAACTCTGTATAGCTGAAAATAAAAATAAATGTTTATATTCGACATTTACTGCGGCTATCTGTGTTTATAGTTAATAAAAAAATCTTTACCAGCGTTTAGATATTTTACGACATTTTTTTGCAGTAAAATTGTATATGTAACATAGAAATAATCTGTACATGGAGAAAAAAGTTCTACTAAACTTTTTCCGATTTACTCGTGTTTCGACGTAAAAAATCGCATCGCGAAGACGTGATTGGTCGTCCTGGTATCATTTTTCAATATTTGTCGACAGCCTTACTTTTTTGAAGAATTTTGTTGAGTTTTTGAGTTACTTATTATTGAGTTTTACGTGAAAAGATATTTATCTTACTGAAATGTTTCGAGATAAATTTCAACATTGCTTATTAATAAAATGCCATTTTTTCACAGCTCTAAGGAAAACTGTTTTGTTTTTCCATTATTTAAGATTTAAACTGTACCTATTACTTGTCCTCTCCTTATGAAAAATTTTCCTCAAAGGAAGTTCTGCAAGAATTTCACAAGCAGCAAAATTCCTACAGAATTCCTGCAAGAACTTCCTGTAGGAATCCTGTAAAAAACTTGTACAAATCCTACAGAAATTTGACTTGACTGAAGGAATTGGATTTCCAGAAGTCCTGCAAGAAAGATTTTTTCCTAAGTGTTGATTCATTTTTAATAATTTTTTTTTAAATAAAACTGGTATATAGAAACAAGATAATAACATTTATAAAGTAAGATATCACCGCCCCAAGTACGATTTTAACCAAAGGACCTCCTCTCCGTGCCATCCATTACCGAACGTAAATCTCGGTGGCGCGTTCGCAGCGAGCAGCGCAACAGTTTAGACGCAGCGGCCCGAGAATCGCGGGTGCTTCGCGCGCCGTACATTTATCCCGGGCGCGCGTCTCCTCTTGGAAAAATTCCGGCGGCCCCAAAGTGCGCCGAGCCGCGACGCTCCGAGATTTTTCCTCCTCGCGGTCCTGCCGCTCCCTCCGTATATTTGCGGAGCGTCTCGCGGCGCATATTGTCGGGACACGTCGCGCAGGTATAACGCCGGGGCGCGACGAGGAGTTATGGCGCGGCCGTCGCGCTTCCTTCCTCCCGGCCGCGCTTCTTTCTCCGCCGAGGGCCATGCATCATCGTCGAGTCGCGCGCCCCCCTCCCCCTCCCGTAAGTGCCCCGGAATCGCTTCCTCGGCGGAAAAATCCAAGGACGGGTCGTCGGTTATCGCGGCGATACATCGCCAGGCGCGTAATTGTTAGCCGAGTGCTTCCGCGCGGAATGGGGTTTGGGTGAGTGGTGAAACTCGCTGCAGCAACCCGCTCGTTCAGACACGTGAGCGTAAAGATACTGCGAGTATCGAAGCAATGTTGAGCGATTTTGGGAGACTCAGTATACTCAAACCGTAGGAAAGGAGCTCGACAGTTACCTATAACAAGTATGATTTTGATCGGAAACATTACTTCTAACTCGTGTATATAATTTATGAGTCCATAAATTCAAATGTGATGGTAAATAATGCAATTTCTACCTCAATAAAAAATGTTAAGCTAACTAATAAAATGGCTAATAAAATGTTAAGCTAATAATGAAGAATGTGTTTTATTTTTAAATCAATGTTTTCGATTAGTTAAATATGATCTTACAGTTTATATTTCTAAAAATTTAATGAATCTTGTTATTGGAACTCAATTTTTCCTTAACAGTCTCAATATTGGGTACACTTTTTTGACTCAGCAAAAAAAAGGGTTTGCTAAGAAAGACGATAAACTAGGATTAGATTTAATTAAATTGATTGTGCTAGGGCTCATTTTAAAGTTGTTTTTATAAGCTAAATGAGCTGTGATACGTTAAAAAATGTAACAAAAGTGACGGCAGTTTGCGCTTATAAGTCAGACATAGGGTCCATCTATCTTATTAGAATTAGTACTTAGTAATTAGAATTAAAATTAAATCTAAACTTATCGTTTAATCGAATTTAATTTTCAATTTTGTATTTTATATGAGATGTCTTAGTCCATATAATAAAATAAATAAATCAATTTTATTTAATCTTTACCCGACAATATGTAATGTGCCAATGCACTCATGTTCACTAGACCGAAGTTAATTTGCTTAGAACACGCCCCGAGAACGGCAACATTGCCTAAAAAATAGCATGCCAAAATTTCCATTTTCTTTTATTTTTCATTTTTTACATATACGATTTTTTGGACAATGTTGCCATTTGCGGAATACGTTCTAAGCGAATTAACGTCAGTCTAGTGTACAATTACAATATATGTTGTATCAAAAGCAATAATTACGATTGCACATACGTAGCCAACAATAGTGTATCCAAAATGCAATTCGTAAAAGATCTTGGAAAGATATCCAATTAGTTGACACAAATTCATAATCGCTTCGTTTCGCGCACCGAATTCAGTCGCGACGAGCCATCGTTATCGGGGCAAAGGTTGGGAAAAGTGTAAGGTGCGCTGGGAGCGGTATGAGATCGAGCGCGGATTTAATCAGTGCGAGGTACGATGAGCATTCTGCGCGATGCTGTTATCGCTCGCTGTTCGCCGTCGCTGCATTAAACGTTCGCATAATCTCGTGAATATTGTACGCGCAGTGCGAGGCGCTTTAGGTATGAGTTTGCTACATTTCACCGGGTAATTCTAAACGTTACCGTAAAAAGTTAACTGTCGTTACGGATGCACGCGCAGTTAGCTCAAAACTGTGCTTTTCCTCAAAATGCGTTATACAAAATGTAATAGATAATTGAACTAAAAAGTAGATTTTGTAGAATGTTTACTCTAATATACTTTTTATGTGGAAGAATTTGATTCTTCTTCATTGACCACTTTATACTATTTTCGTCATTTTAAAATACACAGGTTGCGAGATATCATAAATTCTACAAAAACCAGATTTCAAAAATAATATTTTAAACACAAAAAGAAATAGATAATTTTAAATATTAATTTAAGAAATATCTGACCGATATTTTACATATTTCTGTTTAGATGTTGGTAAAAATAATCGAATTACGCAATAGATTTTAGTTATACTTTAGCTTTCTTCGTATTTGACAGTAACCCTACAGTAGTTCTAACTCAAACTCTTTTTTAGGCAAGTGATCGAGTTTCTTACATCGAGAATTTCACTAAATACGTATTCGTTTAAATTAAGAGAATGCATTAATTCTGTACTTTATACACGGTTACCGACAATTGTAGCTTTTGGTTTTGTTAATTCATGTTTTTAAATTAGTTTTTAGTCTCAACATTAATTGAATGAAATGAATGTAATGTCAGCGTTCCTCAGCCTCTTAAATGCGATTGAGCTCAGGGTTCAGGTACACTCAGTGGAAGTTAGCAATTCTTGTTTTGAAATTTTCAAAAAATGACAACGCTCTCCAAAAACTTATATGTTAAAAACAAAAAACAAAAGAAAGTGAAAATATTTTAGCATGCCATTTTTTAAGCAATGTTGCCATTTACTAGAATGTTCTGGAAGAAATTACTTGCGTCGAGTGTACAGCGCATAACATTAGTTGGTATATTCACCACCAGGTGAACTTTGCGGTATCTGTCTTTCTCAGTAGAAAGACTGCTGTCTCAGTTTTATATCTAAACCATTAAGACCTGGGTGTTAGATATCAAGAGAAAGCTGCCACTAAGTAACTGATAATCATTTAACTGATCTTTTATACATCGATTGAATTGTCATAATCATTGTAATCTAATATCAATAAAATTACGGTGAAATATACCTCTCCCATGTCTCAGAATATTTCGATACCAGCCCCATAATTTAAAATCCTTCTATGGTCTTTGAGGGTTTTACGCGCGAATACTTCGCCGTAGAAGTTGCGCTAGTAGATGAGTGTACTTGTCGTTGTCCGTTTTTGAGTCCGTCGACGAATCCCTTAGAGCACTAACGAATAATCATAAATAAACAAAAGGTTCTAGTTCTATTTCAAAATGTTTCTAGTTCTTTGTTTTTCTTTGTTTGAATGCTTCTTTAGTTAGTACCGTGCAGTACAATTTCAAAAATCTTTTTTAAAATATATACTTTCTATTTAACTTACCAAAGAAAAGCAATAACAACGTTGGTAACAGCTGCACAGCATCGCTGGTAGCTGCTATCACGAAAGTTCACGCAGTTACACCTCTTCAATCTTGTATACAACAACGCAACACGCACCCCTAGGCCGCGCGAAATCTCAAGTCAAACAATCAACCTCGCAGAGCTCGCAGCTCCGAATAAACAAGCTGCACTGCGCCACCGATGAAACTGAACGCCGACAAATGTCCCTGCAGCGCAGCTCGTTCCCCGGGACAAACTGCCTCCTTCCGGTGTGCAAAAAGGGAATAGGGTGACCAGACTCGGAAAAATGACGGGCGCTCGTGGCAGAAATGACGCGGCCCGATGGCTCGAGGTCCATTCGTTCCTCCGGCACGGCCAAACAAATGGGAGGGGACCTCTCGAGGTCTCAGATACCTCTCCGCGCTCCGGAGCAGCGATGCGCACATTTTTAGCGGCCGCTGATCGATGGCCTCGATTACGCGCGGAAATTGGTCCGGATCGAAGGGGGCGCGTGCACTCGCTCTCGCAGCCGACGAGTCTTTCTTTCTTTCTTTTTTTTTTTGCCGTAGGAGACACTCGATGGCGCGGGATAACGCGCACGTGCGGTTATTCCTATTCTCTCTTGCGTGCTCGCCTTTTGTCGGCTGCGACGCTATTCAGCGCACGAGTCGCTGGTTCACGCGGAATGATGATGAGGAGGAAAGTTTGCATAAACATACGATGAAAGACGTTACAGCTTCTTTTTACTTTTACGGTTTCTCTTTTTTGGTCTTATTGGATTTTAGACTTGCCACGAGTGCGTTGATCACACTGTCACTTTACTTTTTGGTATTTATTTGTTTAATCTTGCAAATAAGTAAAGTATTTCTGAATGTGATTCTTTTCTGAATAGATGATCTGAATAAATCGGTGCAATGCCATATTGCATTGCATATTAAACGATATAATGTATAATGATAACAATATTACATTGTGTACATATTACTTACTGCAGTTGTTGAAATCTCTATGTTATATGTAGATTAAAGAAGAATGGACTAGTTCTTGATAAAATAAGGCAAGAATTTAAAAACACTCATATACTTCTCCGCCTAATTAAATATGTTGCATTTGGTATGAAAAACGTTTATTAACTTTTCCGCCTAATTAAATGTGTTGCATTTGGTATGAAAAACGTTTATTAACAAGTTTCATTCAAATTAAAGCATTTTGAAAGATTGTCATTATTACATTGCAGTATTACTATATATAATTTTTGTATATAGTAATATTGCAATGTAATAATGATAATCATTCAAAATGCTTTAATTTCAATGAAACTTGTGAATAAATGTTTTTCACACCAAATGCAACATATTTAATGAGGTGGCCCACAATGCCCCGAAGGTTCACATTGCCCCATGGCCCGCTATTCCCCGCTTTCCCCTATAATAATTGAAGTATTGATTATCATTTCCTTTTTAACGCATCGTTAATTTAAAGCTAGTAATAAATTTCAAGCTTATCAAAAGATTTAGGAGAGCTGTATGTCCCATTTTGGCTGCTCAACTTAGAATTTGAGATGAAACTCGATTTGCCATAGATTTCGTAATCGCTTAATTTAAGTAAAGGTCACTAACTAAAGAGAAATTATGTTCGTGTGTTTTCTTCATTGTAATATTTATTTTTTACCTAAAAACAGCGATGATAAGTTAAGCTTTTTTTTATTCAACGAGCAAAAAAACAATGAGTGCAAAAAAGAAAACTTTTTTGGTCGCTACAATTCATAAAAAAATTGAAATAATTTAGATTTTATAATTAAAATTTGATTTGTTCTTGCTTATTCAGACAATATGTATCGTCTTTAACTAAAACTAAATTATTGAAATTAATGAAACTTAGTAAAAGACCACACAATTTGACAGGACACCAAATGTTCGATCCGCACGTTAATCGAATAACCAAGCTCGCACAGATGCGGGCAGCACGATTTCGATTAGAGGCGGGAAAATTTCCTCCCTAATATTCCCAGTCCGATCGTCGGAATAAAGCGGCTCCTGAATACTCGCGTAAGCCCCCTAAGAAAGGGGACCGAGACTCGAGGGTACTACGCGGAGAAGAAAGGCTGGAAAAAAAATGCAAAGAAGGCGGAGAAAGAGCCGCTCGAATTCCCGGTGCGTGCTCGCCGAGATAGAGGCGCCGCCTCGCGAGGGTAATTGTGCGACCTGCATAATTCGATTACGGGTAATCCCATCTCTGCGCCACCCCCTGGCTCGCCGTAATTGAACGGCTAATTAGATTAATTCGGCATTTTCGGCGAGTCGCGACGACGAGTTCAATTAGCAGATTGGCCCTGCGCGCGATACCGACGAACGTAAAATCGAGGCCGAGACCGAGCCGCGCCGCTGGACGATGGTTACTTCCAACGAAACCGAGGAAACGTTAAGTGCGCGAATGCAAATTCGATGGTTGTGTATCCAACGCCTTACCTTATGCAAATTTGCTAATTGTTTAGTAATTTTAGGTCAGTACGTAAGGAAAGTTGGGTAACAGGGGACAGCAGGTGGGTAGGAAGAATGTTCCTTCTAGCTTTTAGCGCTAAATATATCAGAGCACTAACTAGGAGATTTTATATGCTCACGGTTTTAGATACGTTTCATTTTTGCATTTTTTCTTTTGTTTCCTCATGGAGAAAGTTTTTGCAAGAGATGTTTAACGAAGCAAATATGAGGCATTAACGTCAGGAATAGGTATACATAACATAAATTTATATAAATGAGAACAACAAATCTGATTGTATTTATAATCCCAAAACTCAGCATGGTAACGTAACGGTGTCATAAACGTGACTTTAATAATATTTTTTCCCAACAACTGAAAATTTAAAGAAAGCTCCAAAGCTTTATTATTGAAAATTTTGAGCAGATTGTGAAAGACATTTTTTCTCTATTTTGAATTCAATGCTTAGCAGTTGTAGAAATTTAGTTACTATATGCTTCTAATTTATTTTCTTAGAATATATTTATATATATTTATGAAAATATTCATCATTGCAATGATATCATAAGTTGAAATTTCAAGAATTTTACTTGTACGTATATTTACGTAATTGCTTTGATAAACATTCGATCAATCTAACAATGAAATATTTGGAAATTTTCTCAATTGATAATTTTTCATATTAAATTTATGAAGCAAGCTAACATTATTTTATTATTTCCAGGAAGTGTAATGCAAAGCAATAAAGATTAATGCACTATAAAATTTGATTGACTTAAAAGATTATAATATTGAATTTGAATTATGCATATGTAAGTATACCTACACATTTTTTAATTTTAGTTTTGTTCATTTTTAATATTTTTACATGGCTTGTTATATTATTTTGATAATTTATTAATTTTACATCGAAATTGCGATTGAAGACAATTATATTATTGTGCTACAAATGTCATCTAATCACACTTTACCTGGAAACTTTTAACTTTAAACACTGTGCTATAACAGCGGAAGGAAAATAGTTCAGTCAAATTAACCTTAGAAATGAGTATGTTAAAAAAAACTCAGATACATATTTAATTGTTTATCCCTTGAAATAATTCAGCCGTTTCTTCCATCTACGACTCAATTATAACCAGTGCTCATAACGTGTAAAAATAAATTATTCATTGTTTTATTTATAAGTATAACTACGGCAATTTGACTTTTTAAATTCACAATAAAAATTGATGAACCTCTTTTTTCACCACCAGTAAAATTATATGTTAAAAACAAGGCAATGTCCTCACTACTCATACAAAATTTAAATCATCTTTGTCCTCGCAAGCTGTCAATAAAAAAACCTTCAAGCACAGTTTCGAGTTGCTTCAATTATTGAATCCCAAAAGCAAGCCAACTAAAACTCTCGTAAAACAAATGATAACTGCAAAATTAAGAATCAAGTACAATCGCTCTAGAATTCATCAAGGTTGGTAATGTTTACATTTACCTCGCAGCTCGCAGCCACTCCCGACGAAGAGCACACTCGCGCGCCTAATTGTCCTAGACTAAATGCTTCCTCCAGCCTCCGCGTCGTGCATCTCGCGTCCTCCCTACACCACCCTGCCTTCCCACCCTTTTTTTCCCCGCAGCGCTATCTCGGCTATCTGCGCGTAATGGCTCCATCTTTTCGATTCCAATTACGGCGGGGGCCGCGCGCGAAACGGCAGATTAAAAAGACATTAAGAAGATTCGAAGAAATTAGACGGCGTAACGGCAGGAAGGGGGGTGGAGGTGGGGTGGTAAGGGCGCGCTTCCTCGGGCGGATCCCGCCGTAACGGCGCAAATAATAATGGCGCGAATGGGTCTGTTATTTGTTGTGGCCTTAGCGTAGGCTCGGGGGATAATCGCCCGGCGTCACGCGTCGCGAACTTTGACTCATTTAAGCGGCCGCCGCGTATACGTTTTTCTTAATGCCCGGTGACGCCTTACTGTTATGACTCCGCCGTGGCAGGGGTTTAATTAGCTAAGCGTGGTTTTTGATCGCTTTTTATTGAAATTTATGTTAGGACATTTCTGAGCGGTGGTTCGTTTACTGTCACTTCAAACTTTTTCTTCGGGCTTTAATGATTTTTCCAGTTAAATTAATAGTGAGTAAATAACTTGGGGTATAAATAAACGATAAAATAAATGCACTAAAATATAACCTGTTTATATTGTGAAATGTTACTTATTCTCTTTTATGAAAATTGAAGGTTAATAAAAAAAAGGTGTAAAAAGTATGAATAGCTTGGAAACAACAATAACGCCAGCTATAAAGAACACGTTATAGTGATGCATCAGTGTAGCAGTATTGATTATAATATTAATACAAAAAAATTTTTAATGTATGTTCTTCTCTTAATCATCGTTTTTATTATATGCGGTTGATTTCTATTTCAGAAATGCAGTATTGTCTTATACGTTATTTTATAGCTGAAAGTATTCAAATGCTTTTATTTGTAATTGAACTTTTTGTTTAATAAAATTATTATAAAAGCACATTATTATTGCAAAAAAAGTTGAGCTTTATTTCCGGGAAGCTCTTATGCGTGTTAAATCAGCACGCTGGATAAATATAGAGATAAATTTATGCAAAATAGAGCATTTTAATTTTTCCACTTTTTTTATCAAAGTGCATTTTCAACGTTTCTTGACTTTCCAGGATTAACTTTTTTAAATTTTAAGTTTTTATAAAACCTAAACAATAGTAAGAGCTTTTTACATTGTGGTTCTCGGCCGCTTATTTATAGACAACGCGCGGCAACTTACCTTTAGTGACATTTGATTACAATGATTATAAATATTTAAGATATCATAAGTGGAACTTAATTTTTTTGTCAGTTACAATCAGTTATAACCAAGACAATAGAGATTAAGCATTAAGTATTATTAGTTCTTCACTTGCTTAACCATCCAGATTTTAATGCGGTGTATTATAAAGGTAGGTCTACGAATTCGTGACCGGGAAGGATATTACAGAGTCCCCCTAGCAGTAAATGTACCAGGCAATATTTAAACGCTGCATCTACGTTTAATTGCGGTTTAATTTAAAAAAGCATGAATCAATTGAATATTCGATGTAAATGTAAATAAATGACTTAAATGTTCGACAGATTTTCAATAACGATGTAGAAATTCGAACGGCCTGTCCAAATATTTTAAGATCCGAGTCAAAGATAAATTTATTATTCTTTATTTCAAATTAATTACTAAAAGGGCAATAAATAGATGCGAAAATCTAATTATTGGCTAGTAAAACTTCATTTCAGAATAATGATTTTACATTTTTTATTGATACTAAATTATAAACTAATTAAAAGGTGGTTGCAAACTCAGTTATTATAAGTGACTTGTGATTACAGAATGAATCGAGATTTCTTATCGATAATAATATTCTTATAAAAGAAAGGTGTAAAAGTAGTATGAATAGTTTTTACAGTAGTATTAATAGCTTTTAGTAGTATGAATACTACTTTTACACCTTTTTTTCTACACACTGCGCGTAAAGTGCGTACTGTGCGCCCTCCGGGCGAAAACCCAGGTACGCATTTTACGCCCCT
>JAXIUT010048523.1:0-11300 GCA_035586675.1 Eurytoma californica | reverse complement strand
TGGGATATTTAGTGGTCACAGATCATAAATTTTGCCACTTTATGATCTCTTTCTGGTTAATTTTCTACCAGGGTATTCACTTATTCTGAGCCTAGTCAAAAGTCTTCCCGTTGGAAGATATTTAACGTTAAATAAGTGACCATTGACTTATTTAAGTGAAATTTCACTTATTCAACTTTCGAGGGTAGGCTATTTTATAAGTTTGATGACTCTTCGGCCAAAGGACATCGTTTTATTTTTTGTGACCATATGTCATGAACCTACATTAGTCAAAAGTTTAATAAAAAAATATCAGCTGTATGCAAAAGAGCATAGGTGTATAAATGTTCTCGAATAAAGGAGATAAGTAAATCGTTCTAGATATAAGGAAAAAACTGCATATTTGTTTTAAAAGATCCATTCCTTTAAAAAAAATTATTTTTATGTTTCTGGAAAAATATCTTACACGATTTTTTTTGACAAAAAACTCTAAAAATTTAAAAACTACAAAATATTGAAAATACGAAGAAGTTATGCCAGTCTGCCACAAATGCAAGTTGGATTATTATAAAGTTATATTCACGAATCTAAAGAATAATTGTTTAAAAGTGCTAAATAAGGAATTAAGAACTCGATATTATTTTTTTTTTTATTATTATTTGTATCAAATACATTCTGTAAGTTAAATTATTATAAAATGATTTTAATTGCAAAATAGTTGGAGATAAACATATTTTACTAAAATTTTATGTAAGATACATTTAAATTTTTTCACTTTACCAAAGTTTTATCTATATTTCTACACAAATTCACACTCATTTTAGAAATTCGAGGTGCCACTGATAACATGAGGTTTTGTAAATTTTAAATGAAAATGAGAAGTTACAATTTTTACGAAAGAATTGATGTATTTTAGTAAAAGGTGAAGAATCGTAGCTCGTAGACCTCACAGGTTGTCCAATCGTATGCATGTCAATATTCTCCCTAGCCTGCGCAATATACACTCTCGTTACCTTTAAGTTGTCATGACCACCATTACGATCAATGCATTAGATTTTATTATTACCTACAATCAAATATTCATCGACTCTGACTTTCGAAATCAGAAATAATTTAATAATTTGGTCACAAATAATTCATAAATTTTTAGGTACAGCCATTTTATTTTGCATTCGTTTTCTCGCGCCGCAATAAATCCACCGGCGCGCTCGGTGCAAATTGAACTGATAATTTTTGCGAGAGCATAAATCAAAGCAAATTTTTGCATCGGTCGCAGCGCGAGAGGCGTGTGGAATCCCTTGATTTAAAAGGCGAGCGAATAAAATGAATCGCTAACGAATGGCAATTCACCGCGGCCCGCGTTGTTTATAACCCCCGGGGACTCGTTATTATTTGACTCGCCGTCTGGCGTTTATACCTACTTTCATTGACGGCCGCCGCGATTGAATGGGGCGCGAGGCCTGCGCGCTCAATGAAATACTGCCTGCCGATTAAGGGACAGGGTTATTACTAGGGAAGATGGGCTCAACTGCGGTATATATTTAACAGAGACGCGGTTTTCAGGGTTAACGGTTATTATTAAAATGTCCTTGGCGGAGACGACGATTACTTCGAAACGAGAGCTTATTAAATTTAATGAAGTAATCGATCTTGAAAAAATAGAAAACTTTCTTTTTTTGTTGCTTTAAAGTTTAAACTGTTCTGTAGTCAAAAGTATGTCACTTTTGAAAATCAGTGACAATTTCATTGTATAAAATTTAGAGAGTTGATACTGTTCTCTTATATATTTTTGTTGGTATGTAAAAGATTGGATTATGATGTCTTAGGAGTACCGAGTTGTGATCGGTAAATAAAGAATGATAAATGCAGTGTATTTATGTATTTTGAATAGTTGTTTTTAAGGATTTTTGTTTTTTCATTTGAAATCATGTCGGCGTAATGGAATTTGATAAATGGATATCTGCCGGGGAGCAAAATATTCCTTGCAATACGTACTTAGAAATTTGGAATTTGTTTCGAAAGTGTGTATAAAGCTTCTTGTAAAAAGTTATTCCGAGATACCAAAATACAGATTTTGTTTTAAATTTTGTATATTAAAATGTGGGAATTTAATTATGGGCGTATAAGAGCTCCGATGAAGGTAATACCCTAACTTCGTTCATCATGCGAAGAAGTAAGTGTATAATGTAAACATTTTGTAGATGTGCTTCATCGATTTGCACGGTGCATACGCGAAAAAGCCTCGCGAAAATTTAAGTTGTATCTAGTATTTTTACACTAAACGAACTGTTTTGTGCACATCAAAGGTGCCTTTCACGAGAAATTAATCTCGTGAAAGAGGTTTCGGAAAATAAAATATTTTGAACAAACTTTTTGTAAAGTTTACAAAAGGCAGAGAGAAGGTCGCCCTTACTCTGTGGCATTCGAAACTAGACTGAGGAGTCTCCGAAAAGTTTCTGCTGCATATACATTGATTTCAGGTACGCCGGAAAAATGCCTTTATTCCTTACACGTGGCGACCGTTTGAACCCTATAATAAAAAGTCGGGACCGTCCAAAAGGCAAGGCCCCATATTCGCATACGCGCGTCTGGTCTTGAATGGCCGGTTAGCTTAGGTGGCGTCATAAACGCATAAAAAGATTAGACGCCCAGTCCAGATACAGTAGATGGTTTAGACGAAGGGGTTTTCCCGAACTTCGCAAATGTTTGGAAAACAGAGGCGCTATTTATTGTTTTGCGCCTACTTTCTTTATTTCGTATTTTAACCGGCAAATTCGCATACAATATTTCGTTAAGAACACAATACAAATACAAATATTCTTAATCATAGCAGTAATTATGGTTCGTGCGCAAACACGGACTAAAAATATTTTTAATGAGAAAATTTATATAGTTCGTCCTTAATATTATTATTATTGCACACGCTTGCCATTACGTCTTTACGAAGGCGCTTCCTTCAAAAATCTCGCCTCACGCTGCCTTGGCACTCAATGTTTTGAGCGATTAACAACACCTAGACACTTTTTTTTAATCACACCGAAGCGTCAATTTATGTCAGCTTTATCGATCGGTAGGATCGTGCGACCTATCCAACGGTAGTGAGGAAAAAAAATGGTTTTAATCTGATACGGGTGTCGCTGCATTTCGGCTGACACATCGGCGAAGACATTTATGAATTTCTTTTTCTGTTTTCGTGGTTCCTCAGTTCCGCGAAATAGTAGGCGTCCGCCGCCTTGTCATCGTAGCAGGAATTCCCTTGCGGTTCTCTATGCGCTCATTATACGCGGGACAAAGTGTGCGCTGGTGCTGTCGACCGCTTGAAGCAAATCACCTGCCAGCTAGTCCGTTTGCTTTGTTTGCCCGAGGAATATGGAATTAAGTACGTTTATCGCGGGACTACGCAATCGCCTCCTATTAAAGTCGTTCGCGTCATTACACTCCAATACGATGTACTTGCGCCCCTTTTTCTTCCGGTTAAATACAGCGCGCCGTTTCTTAAACATTTTTTTTTTTTGAGGATAGTGAGTACAGAAAATTTGCAGTAAAAATTTCGATTTTCATGTTAAAAATAACTTTTTTAATCCTTCTTTAGTCGCTGAAAAACTCCTAAAACCTAAAAATGTCTTTTAGCAATAAAAATTTTATCTTAAAACTTCATTGGAATAAATTATTCTATTTTTCATGTTTTTAACATCATTCTCTCAAATTCTTACTTTTCAAACTTTGAAATTCTATAGGGTACGCAAGGGTTTTACTTTCAATGTACGTACAAACTAAACCATTATTTAAAATTTTTATAATAAAATAGATATTTTATAGGATTAAAATAAAAATCTTGTACGTACAAGCATATACTGGCATAAAATTGTAGTTTTCATATTTCTTGAAACAGTCTCATCAAATTCAGGTTGTTTGAAAAAAATGGGTTGCTTAGAGAAGTCTTCAAAGAAAGCTATTTTTGTACATCTCTTGAAATTATGAATCCGTTGTTTTCAAAATTTCCAGAAACTTGTATTATTACACTATAATTATGTAAATAAAAAGATTAATACGAGTCATTTAAATTATAATTTTTTTAAATTAGCTACCCTTAAGCTTTTTTCTTGCGTCGATGGCGCAGCGCAAACAAGCACCGTCGACCCCCTTATCAGTTCAATAATTGAAGGTGAATACGTCGATTTTTCAAAAAAAAAGGACTGCTCGTCGCTAAAGCGTACAAAAAGGCCGCGGAAGAGGCGAGGCACACGCGAACTGCTTTTAATGCGCAAGCGTGCGCGCGCGGCTTTGAGGAGCGCACCTGCGGACGCGCCGAGGAGCTACTTCGCGTCGCCGCGTCGCCGTCGGCCAAAAGAAGCAGCGAAAGCTCCTGTGGTCTCATGCCAATGAGGCCGTCTTGTCGACTGAAAAATCCAACCTCGAAATAACCCATCAAGGCTTTTCGATTATTTATTTTTGTAAAGTACACCTCCTTCGCAACTTGCAACTCCTCTATCCTCTCTATCCGCAATTATTAAAGATTTTATTATCAAGTTTCACAGATTGAGATTTCTGACGAAGAGATTTATTTAATAATTGAATCAGCTTATTTGAAGAAACGTCTAATCTGCTCCCTTCTAGAGGAAGTTTTGGAATAGTAAAAAAAGTTGCTCTAAAACGAGTTATAAGTTGGTTTTGAGGTGTTTTTTCAATGTCAATTATAAGTATAATTAAGTCAAAAACATTTTATAAACTTTATTTGTGTTAAATAACTAATAATTAACTTCAATCTTATTTACAATACATATTATATATTGCCAAATTTTCTTTGGCTTTATTTTTCAAAATTATTTTCTGTGAGAAAAAATTGACATAGTTTATACATAATCTACGCCACATTACATTATAAGTAAAAATGCTTTTATAAGGTGTAAATATTTACTTTTGTCAAAGGAACAGAAATTGAGCATCCCATTTGTACAATAATTTATTTTTTCCTTACGCTTATATTCTTTATATCAATTGTGTGTAATGTACTAACAAATAAGTTTTATAAGCAGTTGATTGTACAGTGTTACATGTAATTTAAATTTACACAGGTATAGAATCTGTAGTGTTCCCTATGGACACGATAATATAGTTAGCCCTAATATTCGAAAATAGTAATTTTTTCTCATTTTTCTCAATGTAGCATATATGTAATTGCTTGTTCGGAAAAGGAATTAATTCTTGAAATATATGAACAGTACCGATCTCACGCTGAACTGGTTTCCCTCCCTCTTTTATATGTGGTTTGCTTGTAACCACTTAATTATAAAAAAATGTTGGTATATCTTTTACTTCACAATTACAATAATACGTCGATCAATTAAGATTTCATACTTTTAAAAATGCTTTTTTGCTAGTGATAACATGTACAATTCATCATTTAATTTGCATAATGTAATTTAATATCTAAGACTGAAGGCGCCGAATTTACGCGGCACTTTGTATAGTTGTAGATGTTGAATTAAAAATTTATTTTTATTAGATCTTTGTTTATTCAAGCGTCATTTTACGCGGTTAACGGAACGCGAATGTCGTTTTATACCGGCTTATTGAAATTCATGAAATTTTAAGTGTCTCCTGAAAAAAAGGCCCCGCAAGAAGCCGAGGGAATAAAGAAACGTTATCATTTCAATCTGGGTTTCGCCTGATTAAGCCAAATGCTCGACACCTAGCCGAAACCCACTGACGGTTCAATCAAAGCGCAGGTCATTGCCTTTTCCTTATCGCAATAAATAATACATCGTGAAGATCTTAATTCTAACGAAACTTGATAATCTCCACTATTGGCAATTCGTTATATAAAAAATATCAAATCTCACTATTTACATCTGAACTTTTCATAGTTAAAAATATAATAATAATAAGCAAGGAATCATCACTGCAACAAAATAGTAAATCTATTGATGTTTATGATATTAATCTAATAATTAATTATAATTATTTCATTTTTTATTTATTAATTATTAATTATAATTAATTATAACGAACCTTGATCGGCGATCGTTATAACAATTTATATCTGAACTTTTCATAGTTAAAAGAAATAATAATAAACAAGGATATGGAGATCATCGTAAAGTGCATTCACAGTCCTACTGCACCAAATTAGGAAATCCATTGGTGTTTACAATAACAGGTTAAGGTTAGGTAACGACATCCTTGTACGCGGCGAGGTACCGACTTTGCGTCATTGACCGTGAACTCGCCGATAGATTCATCGGTGATGGATGCGATGGTATAAGTAGCGGAATAAAGGATGGGTATGAGAAAAAGCCATTAGACAACATACCCCGCTAAGACCGACGATACCGGGTCCCCGGCTTTTTTTTTCGAAATTTTAGGCGCTTTCGGGAGTTCAATGAACCAACGCAGCGATACATTTAGGTAGGAAGGACCGGAGAAGCTTTTAACGATAGCCGCCTTTTCTTCGAACTTCTGGTCTTCTTTATCTACTGTTTTACGGAAAGTTAATGGCTCGAAGTATTGGCAGGGTACGACATTCGCTAATGCGGAGTTTTTATTAAAATGTACTCATTAATTATTTTCGCTTGAGGTGTGTCTTTTGGAATTCTTCGTTTTCACCGGGCGAAAAATTGATTCCACTTTTTCGTAATGTGCCTTGTAATAAGAGGAATAATGATGATGATGAGGTTGATAATGATGATGTCGAGTATAAATCTTCGCTCATTTCCCCAATGTGAACAAGAAACTATACTTTTCTAAAAATACTTAATATATTCCATCGAATTACAAATGTACTATTGCAATTTCGAGTGCGATCCTCTCTTAAAGAAAAATTGCAAATAAAAGTGAAGCCAATATATTATCGATTACATTAGTTCAAAGATGATCGTGTGATGAGAATGATAATCTGTTTCTGTTTATAACAATGAGAAAAAACTATTGCAGAAATTACCAAATAGTTCCTAGGTTTTCTAACAGTATGTGTAGCGCACACTAGAAGTTATAATAACATAAAATTACCGGGAAATTGTAATGACATATTGTTGGTACATAATAATAGTAAAACCAAAGAGCTTAAAGAATGGTAATATTAAATGAATATTATTATTATGGAAAATGTACACACTATTGTTACTCCATGTAACCATTTAACTGTAGTTTTAATTAGTTTTAAGTTAGTTTTTATGTTCCGGACCGGCGAACAGGAAATTTATTTTCCTCTGCCGGATTACTGCATTTTGTAATGTATGTAATGTACTCTGGACTAAATAAATAAATAAATAAATAAATAAATCCTATCACCGAAAGGTCACACAACTTATTAATTAAACAATTGTATTCATTTATTCACCGAAATTAAGTTCTACTAAAAAAAGTGAATGATAGAATCAATAATACTGTAGAAACTGTTACTAAAAAAAAAAAATAATAATAAATAACATAATTCTGGTAGCAATTGCTATACATTAATTTTTACCCTATAGTAAAACTAACATTAAGATTTTTTCCAAAGTACTAACGCACTTCGCGTGCGTGGTTTCTTTTTGCATGTTACTGTCAAATATACAATAATAATAAAAAATGAATTGCAGAACACTCAACCAATTACAAAACGGAAAATACTAACTACAATAAAAAGGCCATGGTTTGTTTTGTTTCTCATAGAGAAAGCTTTGTTTTTGATGTAGAAGTGCATATTTAAGCTTAGAGAATCAAAAAAAGTACTTTTAAAAAATGTCTGCATATATGTATAGTCGCGGTGGATTAAATCCAAATTTTGCAAACAAGTTTCATTCGATTGTTCTAAGAAAATTTCAAGTATTTTTATCGATTAGTTTCAATTTTAGAGCTATTTTAAATTTTTGAAAATTTTAATTTGTTCTACTAGTGTTAAAAACATTAAAATATGAATATTTTTTGTAATATTTTTGTTTTTTTTAATCGTATTCGATGTTCAATTTTATACCTATTTAAGTGATTTTTTAAAATGATAAAATCTTTTAATTTTCTAGTTCGGCTTGAAAATATTAAAATTTTGTGTTGAATTTTAATTTTTCTGAGTAGTATTAATTTTTACGTAAGTTTTTATGTAAGAAATTCGTGTTTTAAATTGTTTAATTATTTCAATGTTCTCTATGAGAAATTGAGAAAGCATTGTGCCAAAGCAGTTGGCAGCGTTTTTATATATGGACCAGCAGTTTTTTTTTCCTAAAAACTCGAGATTTGTCAGGCGTCCAATCGACGAATGGACGGGTTCACCATCTCAAGCTGGTCCAACGTCAACATCCCCCATCCCTCGCGGTGGTGGAGCCGCCGGAGAGCGGGTGGGAGAGCGGAGCGGGCCCTGCTGCCGGCGCTGCGCGAGCGTATATATATGGGCCCCGGCGGGACGCGCCCGGAATACCGCACTCGCCGCTCGTCCGGCCCGCTTTCCTGCGCACGTCGCCGCCGAAGGCGCGACGCCCCCGCCCGAGACGACACTTGCCCGCCGCGCCGCACGACGAGCGGGCGACACGCGCGCGACGCTGACGAAGAAGGCGACGCCCGCGAGGAGGAAAGAAGAATAGGAGCGGAGGAGAGGACGGAGCAACGGAAACGGACCTGGAGGAGCGAGGAGATCCACGAGGATAGAGGTGAACTTGTCTCCCCTTTGGCGCGGGTGCGAGTGCTGCCAGTGCGTGGACCGAGTGCGCGCGTTCGAATTTCCCGCGGAAATCGCAGTACGATAAGTCGGGTGCGCACTGCGCGTGACTTCGGCCAGTCGGGAGTTCGCTGTATTTTAGATATAGATGGAGAAAAATGTTATTTAGGGACTAGCAAATTTAAAAAAATTTATGTTAAATTTTACTACTTACAGTAAAATTTGATGGTCGTACTAGTTTTTTTTTTTTTACGTTTTAAGTTAGTCCTTCCTTTAGTATTGATTACAGTAATTTTTAAAGCCGCATTTTTCTATGTGTACTGCACTGAAAAAAAGTAGTAGTTTCAACTAAATAATATTTCTTTTTTAAGGAGTGCCAAGTAAATAATTTCTTTGAGTCAACTAAATATTTCTCTGAAACTACTAAATGTTTAGTTAATTCAAAGAATATTTAGTTGACGTACTGATTTTTTTCAATAAAATTCAAATTGAAAGAGTAATCGTTGAGTAACTTTTTCAAGTAGTCTTACATATTTTTTTGTCGGATATTGTACCGAGAACGTCGTTTAATTCAATAAAAATTGATAAATAATTAAAAGCTCTATATTTCTTCTAAATATAAAGAAGTGAAACGCATTATAAAAAGTCTTGTAGCCTTTACAATGTTAACTAACTTTGACTTAGTAAAGTTCACTTTTTATAAAATTTATCTCACTCCAAAATTTTATAGAAATATTCGATTAATGGAATAAAAATCAGTTAATAATTGAAGACTCTATTTCTTCTAAATATATAAAAAAGTGAGATGTTACTTATTCTAAAAAGGCTTCGACTTTTTAAGACTTTTAACAACTTTTGATTTAGTAAAGTGTCTATTTACTTTTTATAAAAGAATTTTTACTTATTCATATCTAGATAATTGAGCGGACACATCATCGAAAACCACAAGTTGAACTGACGAATGTGCATATTTTATGACACCTTTTATATATGAAGATTTAGAGAAAAGCTGAAAAAATAACTGTTCGTTTAAATTTAAAATCAATGAATTGAACCTGGCAATAAATAGTTTTTGTAACTAATTCAAAAGAGATCCTTTGTAAACACAGTACATAAATATTCTCATGGGGAGGTTCTAAGGTATTCAGTTAACGAAAGGCAGCAGTGTAAAATCAAAGTCAGAGTACATGTAGTGAAGGCGACATATTAACGACAACAGAATTTTAATTTATTTTATTCGAGATTTTGCACACTCGGATCACGTATGTTTTTGTTGAAGTCGAAAATTTGAGGAATGCCGCAGGCACACTTCGTCAAAGTGGACCGGAATATTTAAGTTTCTAAAAAAATTCCACCTACGAAAATGTTAAGATTTTTAAGAAACTAGCGGCGAATTGACAAAGAATTGAAAAGAATCTCTTTTTATTCTTATTGGGGTATCTTAATAAAACGGTCGGGCTCGTAAATATTGAAAGTACAAATGAAATAACTAAAAATTAAATTTAAAAACAATATTTTAAAACAATACCATATTATTTAGACATTATTTCTTAGAATTTTTAGAATTTTTTTTTATTTTTGTACAGTTTGCCAAAACATTTTTCCAGAAAAAAAATGATTTAACATGTCACTTTTACCTAAAATATTAAGAATCAGTTGGATATAGTGAAAATGATTTTTTATTTCTTTTAAAGATGAGCATTTTTTATGATAATAAAAATTAAACTAAATGGGTTGAAAATAAAACAAAACTAAATTTAAATATAGTGTTGTACCGAGTATCAAATAAGATAAAAAAAGCGACATTCCCAAAAACAACGTGAATAATATGTCTGATCAATTTAATTTTAACAATTACAACTATTATTTTTTAAATATTTGAAAAAAGCGTAGTTTCGCAACTAAATATTTTGTTAAGGTGTGCCAACTACATAATATCTTTTATTCACCTAGATATTTCTGTGAAACTGCTAAATATTTAGTCGGCATCTTTTTTTCAAAACACACCCCACAGAAATATTTGCTCGAACCTACCCATCTTTTTTTACCCTACTACCCATCTTTTAACAGTATTATGAAAAAATCTATTTCATCGCCTCAAAAGCAGTTAGTGAACCATACCCTAACAAAAAAGATCGGTTTTACTTTCAGAGGAGAAAGAATGGGCTCGCCGATCGCGGCGCTCGGGGCTTTGGCGGTCTTGTCTCTGGTCGGCTCGCACCATGTCCCGGGCCACGTGCTGAGGCACCTGCCACCCCCGGGTGCGCCCACCTTCCAGCGCACGGCCGTCGAGAGTCCGCCCGGCGACGAGGCGACCGAGGAGTTCGGCAACCGTGCCCTCCCCCTGCGCCAGGCCATCGAGGCCATCCCCGAGCACTTCGAGGGCCGCCGACAGCCGCTTCGAGATGCCGTCGAGCGAGCACCTAGACCGTGAGTACAATTTTATTAAAATTCTTGATGATAAAATGATTAATTGACTTGGCTAGTTTGAACTGCAAAAATGGCTTTTTTCAAAGTCTATTTGGTTTGAAACAGACGTCAAGCTCTATTAGGCTAATTTTTTAATAAAATATTTTTCAATGGGCTTATTACAAAAAATAAAAAAAAGCTCTAGTAGCCCTGGTAGAAAATCCACCATAATAGATGATCGTGTCACTAAATATTGACCATATTTTGTGACCATAATTTCTGG
>JAXIUT010048492.1:0-11303 GCA_035586675.1 Eurytoma californica | reverse complement strand
GACAATACAAACATGAAGGTGTATATGGGACGACACAACAATAAATAGGAACATTTACCATTGGTCACCCATATCACCCTATGTGTATAAGTGACAATTCCGATGTTCAAGAAAAGCTAAGATTAAAATGCAAAAGACAAAAAAGTATTTTTGCACATCTTGCAAGTTTAAGGGCACGTTTGAAAAGAAGATTTGTACATCGAGTGTACAAAAAAGTTGACAAGTTTGATTTTAATTGTATTTCAAATTATAGTTTTGAAATTACAATTTTAATTGTAAATTTATTAATGTTATAAAATTAAAAAAATTGTTATTTTTATAAGCGGAGCATATTATTATCCAAAGTACACATTTAAAATTCACGAGGCGGCAAACATAATTGTTAGAATTACCATCATGATTTTTTACCATCAGCATATTGAATTAATTTTAATTCGCTAATAGAACTACATTTTTCTCTATAGTAAAATAAAATTTGTTCTCTCTCTATACAGAACAAATTCACTGGATAATTAGGGAGAAATTTTACCCTACACAATTGAACACGTATGATTTTTCTTTTATTTTCGAAATAAGTTTTAACAATCCGCTAAGAAAATATTAAAATAAATGCGACGCTCGTTTTGATCATTGAAACAAAAATAATTTGATTACGCGAACAAGCAGCCGCAGCAGCATTAAAACAGCGAACACATTAAAGTACCAGTTAAAATATCAAACTTGACTTTTCAAGTAAAGCGCACCTCAAGGGATTTCCTGATTCTAAAAAAGTTAAATAAGTCGCAGCAACAAACTCGAATAAAATCCGAACGCAGCCTCGATCCAATGACAAGCGCCGCGACAATCCGCGCGCTTTTTATTTTTAATCGCGCCGCAATTCATTTCATTTTCCACGCTCGTAAATAACCGCTAGGCAAGAAAATCATCGCGCCGCGCGGCGCGCACACTCCCGCGTAAATCATCGCCGCGCGCCGGCGCAAAAAAACAATAGCCTCATAGAAATGTCCGGGGCGCTTGTGCGCGCTCCGTCTGAACCGCGTCGAATCCGCGTTCGACGAAAGTCCGCGCGAAGGGGGGGACAGCCGCCCGCGCGCGAGGCCGATAAATCGGCGCGACCCCCCCGGGGGGGCGAGTGTATCGCGTAACGGATTCCGCGAAGGGCACGTGCGCGCCGCGTCGGTTTTCGAGGCGTAAGCCGCAAGAGACTTGTTTATCGCTGTGTATAGCGTAACGCTGGGTCCGAGGCTGTTTCGCTGAGTGGAGGTATTTTCGCTTCGGGAGAACGAACGTATAGTTTGATAATTGGCGTGAGAGGTCGGCGCATTGGGGTGTTTTTTTTTTTAATTTGAATAGGCGCGCCGTGGCGAAGATTTAGTAGCTGCTATTTGGTGTTTGTTATGTCACTTTTGGATCGCTTGGTCGTTTTGATATGCAAGACAGATTTTAGGTTTGTTGATTCGGATTTAATAATGAGTGAATTTTTAGGCACTCGTATGTTTGTAAATTCATTATTATTATAGTTTATTCTAAATAAAAGTACATTAAACAGGTAGATATAGGGGAAAGTGGGGCATAGCGGGCCATGGGGCATAGTGGACCAACCTATTAAATATGTTTCATATTTGCTGTGAAAAATACAAATACTGTATACAAGAATTATATATAGTATAGTCAACGTAATAATGATATTCTTTCAAAAGGCTTTATTTTGAATGAAACTTATTACCAAGTATTTTCCACAACAAATGAAATATATTTAATAGGATGGCCCACTATGCCCCGCAGGTTCACATTGCCCCATGATCCGCTATAATCGATTATTTATTTTCTTACATTATAAACGTGAAATTGTTGATAAAACGATTGAATCTTTTAAGTTTTTAAAGATTTAATTATAAATTCATACATTTCTATTTCGAAACATTTTAAATTTTCCGCGCTCAATTTTAAGCTCCTTAAGAAGAAATAATCAGTGTTCCTTTTTAAAAATTTCAAATTTGTAGCGCACATTTGTAATCTTTTTTTTTCATCTTTAAGATACACTGTTTTAAAAATAATAAATTACAAAAAAAAAATTCAAATAAAAGATTGAAATATTTAGAATGACATTATACTTTGAAATGACTTACATTGAAAATATGAAAAGAATAGGTAATACAGAATAAACTCGAAACAAAGAAAAGCTCACCGCGCCTATCGCCTCGGCCGATCGCGATTCTCGCGCATCGAGTCTATATACACGCATATAATACATAGCGGCGCTCACGCCGCGGACGGTTCAATCGCTTGGCGGGCATCGGGAAAAATTCGCGTCAAAAGCGACTGGCATCCATCGCTACGGTGCAATAACGAGATCATCGGCGGGCGCTCGCGCGCGAAAACGTGTTTCGCGGCTCGGGCGCGCGTGAAAAGGGGGATTTTTCCGTCGGGGGTTGGGCGGCGGCGGGAGATCGAGGCACGCGATCGATTCCTGCGGGCGGCGAGCGCGCGACGGCCCGATCGCGAGGGGCGTGGAGCTGCAGAAAACCGGCTCGAGCGCGCGAGCGGCGACGACGCCCCGCGCGCGAATTGCCGATCGACGCCGACGCTGGCATCGCTGATTTCATTCCTCGCGCCCGCTCGAAACGATCCTTTTGTACGATCCTTTCCTTTTTCGTTGTTCCTTTTTTTGCTTTTTTTTGTTGAATTTTTTTTTTTGGCGAGCGAACGGAGATTTTGTGAGATCGGTATGTATGAGGGCGATTGAGATTTCGCGATCGATACTATGTATTTGTGATATATAGTTGATCACGTTCTAATTTTAAAATCAATTAATAATCAATGAGGCATTTGAATAATTGATTAATTGCAGTATCGAAAGTGCATTAGGAATTTGAAGTATCTAAAAAATTTCACACATTAGCGGCGCTATTAATCCTTTCATCTAAATATGCAACTCAATTATTGGCGTATCGATGACGATCAACATAATTCCGAGATAAATTTTATCGATACGCTCGTTGAAAGCGAAAATAAAAGTTGACTCCATCCGATCTACTTCCAAGATAAAGGTTAATAATAGCCTGCGATTACTAAAAACTTCCAAAAATATACTAATCGACCATCAATACAACTTTGATGCCACGATGATCATTTTTTATTCGGTGTGTTTATTTTTCTTATAGTCGCGATTCGATCTACGGATTATTGCCAGAAATGCACCCAAATTAAATTCTTCGCGGAGACGCCTGCGAAGAACGATTTAATCAGTTTTCATTTACAATTAAGTAACTGTACAAAATCGATAATTTTTTTCCTACAGGTCAACGCCACTGAATTCCTTTGTTTTCTCGTTCTTTACCTGAAAATTTACTCGATGACTAATCTATGTTAATTTAAAAAAACGGAAGCCTTTCAATTTTCACTTGTCTTACATAATCCAATCAAGGCAATAAATAATTAATTCGATGAACTCACAATGACAATTTTAATGAAACGCGCAAACTGTCCACTTAACAGTCAATCAATAAACATCGGTAGGCATCGTAAAATCAAAACGATAACTATCAGCTCCCTCGTACTTAAAAAAAAATAAGAAACGACGTCAAGTCCGATCCCCGCCGATGAGGCATCATCGTGGACGTCGAATTAGCGTCCGCGAAGGGAAGCGACACCTCCGATCGACCGATTTACAGGCCCCCTCTCTCGACTCGTACAAAAGCCTGGAAAAAGGGGACCACCTCGGACTCCATTAGTGGCCATCAATCCAAGCCACTTGAAAAAGGGAGACGGTACTGTATAGCGGATAAGAAAGAGAGGGAGAGAGAGAGAGAGAAAAGAGGAACGTCCAGCTCGTCACACGACGCGTCCTTTCACTCGTCTACGAGTGGACTCGCGCCTTTTCAATTTGCCCGCGTGCGTCGCGATTGAATTATGCATGAGAGAGGCGGCCGCGCACCGTTACCGGGACGGACACTTGACGCGCCGGAGGTTAGCCTTATTAACCTAACCCACATTATCGCGGTATCATCTGCCGGTGATATTTATGGTCTCTCTTTCCTTTTCTTTCTATCTCTATTCATCTCTCTCTCTCTCTTTCTTACTATATCTATATCTCTCTTTCTTACTATCTATGTATCTCTCTCTTTCTTACTATATCTACATCTCTCTTTATCTCTCTTTCTCTCTCTTAGGAATATCTATATCTATCTCTCTTTAGCTTCGCGGTTTTACTTTCGATCACCCGGGGGGAAGACGTGATGCGACGTTTTTCTCGAAAAAAATCGGCGCCGCCGTGCGCGCGGTGAAACGACGCCAACGCGGGCTGATCATCAATTAAAATGCGGGAAATTTTACGCGCTCGCTCTCCGATCGAGCCGGTGTGTCACGGGGCGCGCGAGACGAGGTGCATACACATGCACGGCCTTTTTTAAGAGGCCGGATGCGTGCCTCGTCGCGCGGACTGCGCTTGAGGAGTTAATTTTGTTGAATTAACGCGCGACCGGAGGAGTTGGGTTTCTCGCGTCGCTGGGCTGATGTGTCTATTAGTTTGCAAGGCGTTTCGGAAAACGTCGGCGTGCACCTTGAAAAATTGCCTGTCAAAGGCGCGCGGTGAAAAAATACCGTGGAAATTGATTATGTTAATTCGAAACTTTTCCGACTCGCATTAACCCGACTGATTTATTTGTCGTCTCGCGGATGGCGCGGCGTGTTAACTAAAGCGGTATTGGTGCAAGCACGTTTTCTGAGTTAGCGGTATAGAGTAATACAATTTTGTTTCTTAATTGGGATATGATCAGGTAGATCGATTCTTCCTACCTATTTAAAAATTATTTTTAGATAATAATAGAAAAATTCATTGTTTTCAAAATAGCTAACATACTTAATTCAGTAATAATTGAAATTATTGCTTATCAATCAATAGACAAATTTATTTCTATATAAATCTCATATTCCTCTAAAGTTGAATACGTACATCTTCACTCAAATAAGTGAATACTCACTTATTGGAAGTAAAAAGCTACTTGTTACGTAGACTAACATAAGTGGAAGACATATTGATGTTAAATAAGTGCATTTAAATCAATTTCACTTATTCTACTGTACATAAATAATTCATCAAATATAGTTACATAAAAATGAGCATAAAAAAGGTTTTTTGTAGCGAATTCCTGGTACTTATTAGTATAAAATTCTGGATTTTTAAATATTTCGGATACTTAAATTATTTTTATCATATTTGATCAAAAACCTTTTTCTACTTTGATCCGAGATAATATCAATATTTTCGTGTCAGCGCAGATTACGGCCTTTCGAGAATTCCAACGCAAAATGCTATTAAATATTTCAGTAAGTGATTAAGTATAGCATGTGTTAAACTCATACACCGAACTTCTTACAAATTATTCACACTCAGAATTTATCCGAACCCTGTATTATCCGCACGAAAAGGGAGAGCCTAGAGCAACAAAGGGCGTTAGAAATGAAGCCGTCCGCTCGTCCAAAAAGATAGCAAACCCTGGAACAAAACCAGCCTCCTGTCGACAAGTATTCGCTCTCTGCTCTTTTTTAAAAAAGAAGCAACAAGCCAAGAATCGTGCATCTCGCCTCCCCGGAACCCTACAATTTCGCGGCGAACGGATGGACGATACGTCGATTCGTAATTGCACGTCTGTAACGAGCCTAACACCTCAACGTCGGCGTTTTTGTTTTTCTCTCGTCGACTCCTCGTTTTTTTCCATGCTCGTTTTCCCCTACGACTATTGGACTCTCTCTGTCAAGGTTGCAGAAGTAATTTAAATTTTTTTTCTCGTCTCGCCGCTGTTAATTATTATTTTCCGCCGAGAATTAATTTTGAAATTCAACAAAAAAAAAAAAATTAATAATCTATTATTTGTTGAATTAAGCGCGAGCTACGTTTGTTGCGCGCGAATGAATTTTTTTTTTTACAATATCGCGCATAAAAAGTATCTTCGGTAATCTCCCGACTCATGATTAGTTGTTTTGTAATCCGCGTATATAAAGGATGAAGTGCACTTATTAAAATACACGTGCTTTTTTTTGAGAGCGAGTTAATTAAGTCGATGGGATCGAATATTATAAAATACTTCTTCATTAGTCGATCAATTAGTTATAAAAAATTATACCGGCGGCGCTCGGCCGCGCCAATTTAACGAACCGCCTCACTTTCCTGAATTTTCCGCTCGGTCTTGCAGGACGAAACAAAAAGTTGAAAAGAAAAGATCCATGAGAAAAGGTAACCCATAAACCATAATTGCATAAGACCGCGAGGTATATGCACGGCGAGTGCACTCGGGGACAGTCGAAAAATCGCGGCGCTCGGGTAATGAATGCACGGGTTAAGCTCATTAAAGTAAACATATGAATTTATGATCATTCGTTATTTCTATTTGCGCGCTCGTCGCCCCCCTCGAGCGGCCGCGCGCGCACCATAATTCAGAGGAGCGCGCCATTGATAGCGCCGGAAAAAGGATTAATGATTTACAATTCCGCGATTCGAAAGCTCATAATTTCTCGAGATTCATGGGCCCGATAATCGACAGTGAATAAATCATTTTCTAAACATCTTAGTTTTAACCGGGGGGAGTATCAATTTTGTTCGATTTATGTGGTTATACTCGTAGTATTGTGTTTTCGGATCGCGTGATTTTTTTTAATAGTGGATTATTTTCTCTTTTTTTTAACTGGGTACATTAACTTTTGATAGTCATGTTCAGAGTTGACTAAACTTTGAATGATTGAGAAAATACGTAAGAAGTAAGTATTTTTACTGATTTAAGCATTTAATTAAAAGTTTACTTTGTATATCTAGTCATTTAAGAAAAAAAATGGACTGAAATTTTCTCTAATGCGGTGCAATAAATTTAACGCAACGAAATCATCGCTTAAAAATCTAGATGATAAATAAAGTAGTAAATTTGAAATTTTATGCTTATTTAGATAACTCGAACAGGTAAATTGCTACAAAATTTCATTGATTTTCTTATGATAATCAGCAAAATAATCATAAAAATTCAGTGATAGTAGTAACCGCACTACATTAACCATTATAGATTTCACTTTACCTAATTATCAAGTTAAGAAATTTAATTAATGATAACCATTACAATGTTTTTTAGATTTTATCAAAATTATTTCTAAACCCTCACTAAATTCTAATGAAATTCAAATGTATCATAAAAGTGTTACCAGATGTTACCATTGTTTTTCGGATCTTATCAAAACTATTAGTAAATACACATTAAATTCTAACGAAATTCAAATGTATAATAAAAAGTTACCGGAAAGTAACTATTCTTTTGATCTATATTGATGTAGATTCTCATGGCGAAACACCAGTTGCTTGTACACAACATACGCTTATAGTTTTGCCTTTGAAATATGCTACAAACTTCTTAGTAGGTTTGGAAAGCCTCCGTTACACTCTTGGTATGCAATATACTAAACTGGTCACGGTAAATTACGATTTGTAATATGGAACTCACACTTATAAAATAGGGGGCTCTCTAAGACCCTTTTCTAAGGGAAATTTTAACCTCTCATTAAAATGGTATATATTTACATCACTCACGTGCACAGTTTGCACCGGGCCAGATGATAGGATAATTCTTAAAGGCCCTAATAATAAATAAAAATCATTCTACTCTCTCTCTCTATCACTCTTTCCACACAGAACACAGTTTTCCAACGCATCGTCTTACTCGAAATAGGTCGCCATTGAAAAGAGCGGCTACCGCGCGTTGACAAGCGCACCTTTAAAACCAATCCCTCGATTTAAATAATAATCCTTTACGTACGAACAGTCCGGTGATACTAGAAAAGAATTTAGCTGCACGGCCAGTGAGAAAATTGCGTCACGCGAGAGACTCGCGCTCGAAGCGCAAAAGCAACCGGTTGCTCGCTCGTTCTCGCGGGCAATTTTCATCAATGGCTCGCGGCTAATGGAGCGGGCCGAAATCTCGCAACCGCGCGAGCGAGCGGGCGCCGGGGGAAAATTGATTTCTCTCTCCGGCGCGCGCGCGCCGAGCGCCGGCGCCTTGCGAGACAAATTAGCGAGCGGCCGTTATTCCTACAGCGCGAGCCGCGCGTTCCTTAGCTCCTTTGCTCCTTTTTTTCCTTTCCCTCCTTCTTCGTCACGCTCGCCGGTGTCCTGTGTGTATGTGTGTGCGTGTGTGTGTTATTGTGTATGTGTGTGTGTGTGTGTGTGTGTGTGTGTGTGTGTGTGTGTTAGAGTATATGTGTGTGTATCGGCTCAGCGGGGAAAAGCGCGCGCTGAATATGCATTGGATAGACGACGCGACGCTTGACGCGAGGCTGCATTTTGTAATTTTTTTCATTTTTTTTTCTTTCTTTTTTTTTGAAAGAACTCGTTTCATTTTTTAGGCTTATTTTCTTCGGAGAAAGTTGGTTTTATTTTTCTTCGAGATATCCTCAAATGGATCCTATTAATTGTGTACCTTATTTCGAAAACATACTGTTTTTTAATTATCTGTATTTAAATTTGTAAAAAATATCGTGAATAAATTAATCGTTTATTGTTTGAAAAAATCTGAAAAATTCTTAAGTTCACTAAAAAAAATCTAGTGTGAAAAAGATAAATTCATCGAACCTAAAAGAAACTATGATTTTGAAGATCTTCGGAAAAAATATTTATATGTTTAATTTATTAAACAAAAAGAGTGTGTTGTCATCGCGCTATTTTCTACATTAATTAATTTCACATAAGATTATTGGCGTTAATAAAATAGGCTTCTTCTTTCAAGAATTTGTTTAAATGTGGTAATTTGCATATGTGTTATAGTACCGACGAATAGTTGAATCCAATTGCAAACTAGAGTGAAAAATAAAATAAAATTGTATTAGCTAAATCTGATAGAATATCGAAAAATATTCGATGCATATTCTTTTTTTTTAGTATCATGATTATTAACATAGCGATTTGAAAATCCGCGATGACGTCACGTTAGTCGTAAATTTTGCTATATCTTTGTTAATAAGTGGTGTTATATCGAAGAAAGAAAAAGTACGTGTCAATTATTTTTTTTCAATTTTACTTGTCCGATCTAATGAAATTTATTATGCAAAATCCTAATTATTAAAACATACGTTATAGTTTATTAAAATGACTTATTCAACGTTAAATGAAATCTTCAGTTATTCAACTGAAAAAAAAATTGTCTGTTCAATAGTGTTTTTACATTCACTCCAAAATTATTTAATTATTTCTCTAAATAAATCGTTTCACCAGATCACGAGATCGGCAAATCCCATAAAACGAAGGAGAACCCCTCGGACGAAAAATCGACGCTATCAGACCGTGTGCCGCGTCCTTGACCGGTGCACCTGCTCTCCCCTTCGTGAAAGTCGGCGCCGCTTCCGGGGGCCGAAAGGAGGCGCGCGGATTCTCGCTCGCGCGATGCCGTAATTAGTTTATCGAGGCGCGCACGCGCGCGATAACGTCGCCACCGAGTGTCAACACTCGGCTGGAAAGCGCGCGGGGGCTTAGCCTCGATTTACCGGTTCATGCAAATCTCATCGGCGCCTATCAAAAGTCCCGGAATGCCGAAGGTAGGATGGGGCGGCGGAACGAGTTCCGCGTTCCCCCGTTCCGCGGCTTCCGAGCTTACGTCGCGGCGGGACGTCTCTCTCTCTCACACCTTCTTTTTCTTACACGCGGGGGGAGGGGGGATGACTTGTCGCATCGCTGGAGATGCTGATTTTCGGGAGCCGCCTTTTTTTTTGCGCGCGTTTGCCACTTTTATCGGAGGCGAGAAATCGCGCGAAACGGTTACGCGCGTTGAAATGTTTACGGGAAGTTTCCACGTGCTTTCCAGGCTAACGCGTAATGGAATATTTAGTTTTTCGGTGTGCTTGAAATGTATAATAAATAATAATTAGTGTGTGGTAAGGAAGTTTAATTTTTGAGTTACGCGAAATAAATTGCATTAAAATAAATTATCCTCGCTGAGAATCGCGTGGTTTTCTCCCGTCGATGAAACAATCTTTGGAATAATTTTCACCCACTTAATATCCGGTTTGGAAAATGGACAAAAAATACCCGAAATAGCGTTTTGTCGATAAGAGAAAACCAGACGATTTCCAAAAAGGATAATTGTGTAAACTTGAAAGAAAATAACAGAATCTTTCCTGTGCAAAGTTATGTTATTTCTGAAAAGTGTTTGATTACGCGCAAGCAAAAGCATTCAAAGTGTAATATTTGATTTTATTATCTTAAAATGCGCATGACTTTTACAATTATCCTAATTAGTTACGCTCAGTTTATGTAAACCGACAGGACTTTAATCGTGGATTTTTCAGGTTAATAAGTTGAATTTTCAAAGAGGCAAGGCTCGCATAATTAAGCAAATCGATCTTTCTTCGCAAAAATTGCTTTTTTTCATTCGAAGTTTAATTAAAAGTTCTTTTTTAATTGAAAAAACTGACAGCATTCGCCCGGCGAGAAATCGATCCGTCCGTCATCGTCGATTTCTTCACTTTTGCTTATCAGAAAATTAAAAAATTTCATCTACCCACGGTGAATCAATACACTGTTCACTTTGAATAAACGTCCAATAATTCTCTTGTGTGACGTGCGTAAATAAAAGACACGATAATTAAGTTAGTACAATTTGTCGACTAAAGAACCGTCAATGTTCATAACGGGAAAAACGTATCGGTAGTGTAGTGACCACTCGGGCTCTTATGAAGAGATAATCGTAAAAAAACGAGTTGTGTAAACAAGAGAGGCTTTTATCTTACTTTGTCATGATCACTGCAACGTAGAGGCAGATAAAGGAGACAATAAGTCGCAAATGAGAAGGCGAACACGAGACTGCGTGCCCTCGGTCGCCGGAAGTCGGTCCATTGTTAATCGGAGTCTGCGAAATGTATACCTGATTCACTTGTAACGTTACCTCAGATATACTAATTTGCGCTCCAATGTGTTACACTTTTATTGCTCCGAATGATACTTTGTTCGCTTTCATTGTTTCTTTCGCTTGAACGAATACTCTTGTTCAAAAAAATAAATTGTATCTTAATCTAGTGTTAAGTGTATTTTTAGCGTTAAATATACGTGTATTTTGTCAATTAAGTATTTGGATTTTTTTGTTCACCTCTAGTTTGTTGAAAATATTTTCTAATAATACTCATTATTTAAATATAAATTGTAAATATTATACCGAATTATTTCTATATTTAACCCAAATATAGATTTAGCCATTGCAATTATACACGGAGAAAAATGTTGCATTAAAAATTACTATAGTTTCTACTAAAGGAGAGACAAACTCGATTTATCAAGA
>JAXIUT010048460.1:0-11308 GCA_035586675.1 Eurytoma californica | reverse complement strand
TCTCTCTCTCTCTCTCTCTCTCTCTCTCTCTCTCTCTCTCTCTCTCTCTCTCTCTCTCTCTCTCTCTCTCTCGGTCTCTCTCTCTGTTTCTCTCTCGCTGTCTCTCTCTCTCTTTCTGTCTCTCTCTCTCTCTCTCTCTCTGTCTCTCTTTCTCTATTGGGCGCGCGCGCGGCAGCGTGCTCATACATTTTGGCACCGGGGACGTTCCCCAGGTACTGCGTCGCACTGTGGAAGCACCTCGCGATCGCTTGTATGTACGTGTGTGAATGGTATATGGGGTGAGGGGGGGAGGGGTGAGTGCGTAGCGCGATGCGGACGCCCTAGCTCGCACCAGCGCAATTCTTTTCAAGGTGCCGGCAAAAACGGTAAATATTTTCTAGATTCTTAAAAAATTATTGTGAAATCAGTCATCAATTTTATCCTTTTCACGATTTAAGGTGTATATTACCCCTTAAAAACTACACACCCAGCAGTATGTGGGCTAATCGGTTGAGCGTTTATCATATTCTATCTAGTCTTGAACTATCGGTGAGGCAAATGATTCCTGCAACCACGCTCTCTGGCCCTTCATCTGGCTGCATTCTATTCCTGTTGAAATTTTATGTTTAGATGAATTTCAAATGCAACTGCAAAATATGTATCGTTATGTTAAGCTTAGGGATTACTGGGCTATACTACCAATTACTTTTAAATTTGTATGCATAAAATTTCGGTTCACCAGAAATAAAAGAACTGATAAAAAATCCGGTACCATACCCCGATAATTAATCCGTTAATTCACCCAACATACTTCCAACATAAAAAACGGAATCTGTATCATAATACAGAACACGAGGACCTAGCACATTTAAACATTCAAACAGTTACAATCGAGCTTGGGCTGTAGTAAACGCTGCGGTAACAACACTGTAGCAGAACCTGAGCTGTATGCATATCTCTATAGCACCATCCCACGTACAATGTCTCGTCATTAACCGGTAACACATCAGTAACTTCAATTTCCGGAGAATTCAGTAAATCATTTAACCTCTTAGCTTCTGTTACAACCTCCGTTCTCGGTATGTTTTCTTTTTGACCTAATTTCCCCCACGAGGAATTTAAGCACTTTGTGAATAACAAGCCTACACTGGTAATCAGGAGGTTAGATATTTCTAACTCATAACAATAAAATTACCATACACAGTCCAATGCGCATGCGTAATTCTAGCATTCCTAGGGACTTTTTTTGTCCTGTTATATTCAAATATTACTACTGAAATTAAAATATTAATTTCAAAATTTCGAAACACATTATTAGTAGCTTGAAAAAGAATTTAAAAAGTAATTTTATGCATTTTCTTTATATTTTGAGCTCTAAATTCTTAAATTTTTTAAATTTTTACACCAAAATTTGTTTGTAGATTTAAAATGACGTACACAATAAAAAATCAATTTTCAACAAATTTTTAGGTGTAATTCCCCCTTAAATGAAAAGTGTTTTATAGACTTAAAGATAAAAGATGTGATTTAGGTTGTGACCGACTGGGGATAAAGGCCTGTCACTGAGTATTCAATAAATAACACGTTGTGTAAAAAGAATTGACATTTAATGAACAATAATAGTTGGGCTTCTAATGCTGTGAAGATATGAAAACAGAGTCGCGGCACTCCATAACTCGTAGACTAGTGCGGATCGCTGCTCAGCCTATTCTCGCGCGAGCACACACACAAGGAGACGTCGAGGAAGGGAATCCAAAAGGAGTACCCCTATGGCTTACACAGCCCGCACACTCGGCCTTCCATACTCGTCCTCCGGTGGACCCTGCTCTCGCCATTGCCGTCTTGCGTGTTACTCGCTGCGGGTCGAACACGGAGCCTTCGTTAATTTTCCCCACAAGGAATTTAAGCACAATTTTGCGACAGACCTTAAACCCGCTTTAAAAACAATATTATCTTTATTTAGTTTAATACCTTCGGTTTTTTCCAATTCGTGTATATATAATTATCTTCATCCGAGTCGCATTCTGATGGAAATCCCGATGCTTCGGTCTTCTGTTTAAAAAATTTTGGATCGTACTGAGTCATTTCGTACTGCCAAATTTCATGAGCAGCTATAATTTTGTATCCTATCTCTACAGCGCGTTTAACTTCCTCTGATACCCATGTTCCATGTAAAATTCGATCAATAGGATCATCGTGAGGATAATCTTCTTGAATTATGAGTTTACAATATGTATAGCAGTGGAAAATTTTATTTGTTGTGCATGCTAGCAGGTAAAACTGGATGGTGTAGATTGGCAGGATCTCACACATTATAAGACCATGAACTTTGGTGATGTTCATGTCATGGCCTAAGAATTCATGACAATCATTTCCAATGTACAATTGAGGGTATCCGATTGGGTATTTACCAGTTTTACAAATGTATGAATACTTAATTTTTTCATTATCTTGACACTCGTAGATTTTCAAAGTGTTACCCGGTCCTTCCTCCAAAGAAAGCATCGATTGAAGATTTCAACGTTTCTCTTTGTAAATATATTTAATTCAATGTTTTGCAAAATTTCTCAATTAAAGGTACACTCCCCCATTTCGATTAATTGATATGTATTTACTTGACTTGATTTTCTCACTAATAGTAAAGGTTTTCTCATATTTATCGTCCATCACCATGTGATAAGGTTTCATCTCTATTTATTCTGAAACACCAAGGACATCCATGCCAGAAACAACCATGAAATTGAAGAACTATACCTTTATGATTCTCATTTACTTGAGGTTCCCAATACGCACCGACACGTATACCCTCTATAAGTATTTTTTCGCATCCCCGATCAGCGTAAGCAATAGTTCGACCCAAAACCTGCTCCAACCAGTACAACCACTGAATTACTTTATCAGATTGGTTGTTTATCATCTGATAGCCTCTTACTGGAACTATACCTAGTTGATTCTTTTTTAAAAAATTTTTTCGAAATACGCGTGAACATGCCGTGGCTATAGTGACACACTCGCTGAATGGATCCACATTAAATTTCATAATATTCAAACCAAAATTTATACAAGCTTGTCTTAAGGGGGGCTTACACCTATAAATTATCGTATAGAAAATCACCTAAAACAACAAAATTTTGATAATTATTAAAATAAAAATATAATGCTATAAAAGTACATTAAATTCCTGATAAAATAAATTAAGATAAGATAAATTTGGCTATGGTGATAACTCCAGGTCCAACGGATTCATCAATTTTGATGGAGTTTGGTTTAAATCATTCGTAATTTATGTCTTTATGGTGTGAAGAGTTGTATGAATTAAAATGTTTTGTTCAACACCACTAGTGCTGACAGACTGAGGTACAGCGAGATATCTCGTCTTCTTATACCCTGACCCATCCATCAACTTGCCTAATTTCTCCTCAGCTTTTCTCTTTAGATTTTCACCTGATTCTCTCATACGATTTTTAAACGATTCCCTGATCGGCGTATTCTGAGTTGTGACGTCGGATACGACATTCATTCCGGTTCGTAGAGCCTCTTTGCCTATCGCTTTAGCACCACGACTAAACAGAGGAAGAACTCTGCGAAACAAACCATCGAGGAAACTGTCTATACCACCATGACCTTTCTTGTGGGGGGAACCCACAAAGATCGGCCCAATACCACCTCGTCGAGTGAAACCCTGACCACCACCAATCTGTGAGGTGAAATATGCTTCGTAATAGTCCATCTCTTTCTATACTTAATCGATGCGCTTAAAGTGTAGTGTCACTGTTAACGTTCCAAAATCAAATGGTATTGACCAACAGAGGGATTTACATAGGTGATGAAAAATTCTTCATTTTAACACTATTATATGTATATTCGTCCATATTCAGAGTAACTACTCTCAATAATCTCGCCTGTACATCACCAACAACTTATGGTTCGCAAATATCACCACAAATCATCAATGTTGATGGCAACCCATTGGTTAAATTTGCAGGTCAATTACCGACTACTCCATTCCCTTCCTTATCGATGTTAATAAGAGAATAATCTTTCATCTCAAAGCCAAGAATTTTTCTTAGCTTATCCGATAATTGTAAGTGGTACTCAACCCTCAAACAAGATGATAAAGTACATACACGTTTCACTGAAATGCACCCACTATATTCAATTACAAATCTTAGATGGTCTTTCACACCTTGTAAATTACTAACGGTGTCTACGAGACTTTCTAAATTCTTGTACACACCAGGGTTTAAGTATGATTTCGTCGAACTCGGTGCTTCGGTTCTCGTCTCATTAGTCTCAACAATAGTACGTGGAACTCGTTTCACGACGACTTCTCTCTCCTGAAGCTTCGACGTTATGTGTTGAAAAGTCATTGAGAATTGAATTTCTGTGATGGCGACACTCCATGCTCCACTAAGACGTATTTGCTGAGGTAGTTGTGTGATAAAATGTGTTGTCGTATTTTCAGGGAAATAATTTGCGCTACTGTTGCTGGCAACACCACGTAAAATTCATCCTTCATTGTAAATTTTTTATTTGACTAGCGTGAATCAAAGAGTTAAATCTGTCGGGATAACCTTTCCATTTGACAAGATATTTTTTCTTTACACCAGCTCCACTGCTTTTAATGATCTTTTCCATTTCGAATATATCAGTATCCAAATTTTTTCTCACTTTGCACAATTCTTCCTCATAAAAGAATCCTTCGATATCCTCATCACCCAAATTTCTTAAAAAGTAGACCACTGGTGGACGTGTTAAAGAGATGCGCGAAATTTTAAACAACTCTAAAGTCCAGCCACCTTCATAACCTTTCGCGAAAACGTTCCTTGTACGACTGAATTTACCCAAATCACCGAACGTTGTATTTAGGCTTCTTAATTTCTTCGTTTCTTATGTACCGCTGATACAAATTTTTTCGCGCGATATTAGCGTTATAGATGGTGACGGATGCGGGTTCCATTCTAGTACCGAAATGCTTACTGTGATTGTAAGCTTCGATAATTTTTTGCAAAATATCGATGTATCGTCGAGTGTTCCTGCGCGTAAAATAACGCCATAGTCGTTCTTTAATTGTTCTGATGAGTCTTTCAGCTACCGCTACTTTTGTATCTGGACTACGTACCACTATATATAAAATTTCTCCCCTCTTTAAATATTCTTGCAGATCTTTACCAATAAACTCTTTACCTTTGTCCGTTTGAAAGTACACTGGCATTTTTAAATGTCTTGTCTTTCACAGGTTCTAACCATACAAATTTAGTCAATACATCGATAAACACGAGTATATAAGTATATCCATCATTGTAAGATTTGATCGATTTGACATCCATTAAATCAACTTCCCGTACGTCATCTACATTTCTGACATTATAATATTTCCGAGGAAATCTACGTCTCACATATCTGTGCTGATTGAAAGCATCCTGACTCTCCAACCATGCGATTACTTCACCTGGATGATATTTTTTATCATAAAGACAGAACTGAAAGCTGATTATGGTCATCGACACCTTTTATCGGTTTTGGGGGAACATAAACGTAATGGAATTCATCGTCGGGAAAGATACATGAACGAAATCGACAATTGTTGGATGTTCGTTGCTTCAAATTGAGTAAGAGATAACCATATACCCGAGAGGTGGCGCCCCAATGTGCTTCCTGTAAGAAGCGAGGGTCTTCGGGATACAGTTGACGCGCTAAATGTTGTATTTGAGTGCGATTGCGTAAATTTCGAAATGCTGCAATATACTGAGCATTTAGCGATATATCTCGTTGACCTTTACCTTGATGAAAAATGTTTTGAGTTATAAAACTGACGCTCAGATTATTATGATGGCTGCCTTTTGTGAGCATATTCACAATAACGTTACTCAAGAAGGATTCACGCATAAAAAAATAAAAGTGCCCCTTCTACTGTTAGAGATTTCCGTCCAATAGCGCTTCTCTGCTTTCTCTTGAAGGTACTCGAAAAGATTGCCCACTCCCAAATCACGGAGTATCTCAACAAACATAAATAAAATACTTGATCCCTTCCAAACTGGGTTCAGAAAACATCACAGTACTCAGACTGCACTTTTGACCGATGACATACGTATGGCCATTGACAAAAAGAAAGTGATACTTTTACTTCTATTCGATTGCAGTAAGGCTTTCGACACCATCTTGCCTACAAAGCTACTGTTTAAGCTTATGCAGTTGCGTTTTTCAAGGATGGCCTTCCTGTGGATCATACTTACAAGGTCGCACTCAGTTAATAATTTCCAATAAGAGCGGATGCTCGGAATGGTTGGAAACAAATTTGGATGTTATACAGGGTTCTGTCCTGGGGCCTAAAGGACCAACTTGACAGCTCCAGTCTGTGTCTCAACTCTGATAGGACTAAAGCTGTACTATTTGGCTCAAGAAAAAATGTTAATGACATTAATTCATGGAATTTATCAGGAGTTGAAATACAGGAGGGTGTGAACGTCCCCTTCAGCGAAACAGATGTGAGTCTTGGTGTTACACTTGATAGTAAACTTTCGTGGAAGCCGCAAGTAGATTATATAGTAAAAAAGTCAATAAATCCCTCTACAGCTTGCGATTCATCAGGGATTGTACTACCGAGACCTTGCGCAGGGTGTTAGTCGAGTCATTAGTCCAGCCACATCTGGACTATCGTACTGCGGTGTATCTAGATGCGTCGGATGAACAACGAATGAGCAATTTATGTGTGAGATATATCTTTGGAGTTAGAAGGGATGAATATATACCCCTCTACAGGAGGCGTTTGAATTGGCTCCATACAGATTCGCGTAGGCTTTATTTTGAAGCTATCCTCCTCTACAGAATTACTCGGCTACGTGAACCTGAATATCTTGTTTTCTTCTTCAGGGAGCATAAACCTCGACACTCCAGTAGGTGGATTCCTCCAAAACTTAACATCCCAGTAGTAAGTACTGAAACGGGCCTTCTTTTGTTATATTTATTGTATATATATTTTTATTTTGTATGTATTTATTTTTTGCTTTGAAAGCGAATAAAAGTACCATCTATCTATCTGTCTATCTATCTATCTATCTATCTTTCTACTAACTAAATCGGGGAAAATTCGCAATTTTCCCGCCCCTCGTCTGCCTTTCTACCTCGCACACGAGAAAAACCTGAACTCCCGTCTATCACTGCGCTCCCAATTCAGTAGAAGCCAGCGACGCCACTATTTTTCGAACCGTAAAAAACGAGAATTTACACTGCCGAAGGCCGCACGCACTTGCTCGCACTCGTGGATCACTCCCGGAACGGCACCACGTACTCGAAACGTCTTCAAAAATCCTTCGCTCATTACGGGCGTCCGTCACATAAGAAGGCCCGGAGCTCTCTCCCCAGTGGTAATATGGGACCGCGTGGGACCCACGCGGTTGATCTCTCCTTCTCTCTTGCGCTCCCGTATCATTCCTTGCACCGCGACTGTGCTACTCCAATTGTACTTGCAGTTGCGAACTACAAGTAAAAATCGATATCGCGGGTCGATAAAGTCGCGCTCGCACGAACGCACGAGTAATTTAAATTAATTATCACACGTCACAGACATCAGAAATATATCATAATAATACAACAAATTGGCATATTTTGGGATATAAAATAGTTTGTATTAAATTAAATTTTATGAAGTGGCAAAATTAATTTAAATTAATTATTGCACGTCACAGACATCAGAGCTATATCATAGTGATATAATGATATAACAGATTGGTACATTTTGAGAAATAAAATAGATTGTATTAAATTAAATTTTATGAAGTGGCAAAATTATGTCTTAAAGTGGCTAATCATTTTATGCCGTGGAACGAAAAATGCCAATCTATTACATCACTATACGATTATGTCACAAAAGATACTTCATTTTGTGATATCATAAAGTTACATCATTTTGTACGTGAATAACATTATACTACTTGCAACTAATTTTTAAGATGACCATTTATTTAAAGCCTTCGCATATGCAGTCTATTTTTCCATTGCTATTTCCCATTGAATAGCCAAAAAATATTCGTAACAAGTGTTATCCGTTTATTTTATTTATTTATTATGTTACGGGGTAATTGTCCGAGTTTCCCCAGGTTCCCGAATATCCGGTAGACAAAGCAAAAATTGGACGATTCTCAGTCGATCCGCTATATAATTGTTGGGCGCGAAGCACCTCCAGGTGTCACCGGGTCAGATCTCTTATCTGCTCTCCTCCATCAGCTAATTCTGCGTTACCTGGCTAGCTAGCCGCAGAAATGGATATATTAGTCGGCTGGCTTTTCGGGGGCAATCACCCCGAATCACGAACAGATAACATAATTTACACTCAAAACGCCGAAATAATAGGAATAAACGAAATAATAGGGAAATAATGGGAATAAAAGCATAGAGTTTATGATTCAATATAATCTTTTATTCTCTAATTTCCTAACTTACACGTGTGATTGGGTCCGCGATCGCGGAACACGCTTCGCGACGATCCCAAGCACCTCGCGCCAATCTAACAATAATGCTGAATTTATTATCACGTGCGCCGCCGATCTAAAAGCCATGATTTAAATTGCATATCCCTTTAAGATACTCTTTTATTCTCTGTGAATGATAGACATTGAAAATGCTTTCGTAACTTACTTTTTTTGACACAATTTTCAATGATTTGTTTACTCTATTCCCACATATTACAATTGGTAGCGTTTGTCGAAAATCACCAGTGATTGTTCGAACAGGTTAGTGACTTTAACTTTTTGACGAGTGGCCAAGCAGATGTTGGATGATCTACTGCGCCACTCTGCCAAAGCAGATAATTAAAATTAAGATAATCAAAATCAATACAAGTATAAAATCCGCGAGATTTAGTACACCCACGAGAGAATGGCACTCCAGAATTTCAGACGGGAATAAATGGATGCCAGGCATTATCAAAACTCAAATCTGTAATTGCGCGAGCAGTGCCTCTAGCGCTTGAGATAATTTTATGCATTTGAAGAATTCTGCACCGGCTACTCGACGGAGACTCACTAAAGTTATCACCACTTTGTGATCCGTGAGAACTCCACTTGATAAATAAAATATTGATATAATACAAAGTGAAAAGCTCATGCTGCGCAAGTAATGTTGAACTAAAAATTACCTTAACAGCACTAAATCTAAGCAATGGATAAGAAAATAGCGCCCCGGCGAAATCTGCTGCCTTAACGTAGGCAGAACAACTACCACTTATCTTTCAAAAAAATTGCCGGCTGCCTTGTCTTGCCGATCTAAAGCTGCTAGGTGTATCTGCGTGATGATGTTGCCTGGCCACGAGGCCTGAACTAAGGCGCAACGATCGACCAAAGAAACGTGGATCCGCCACGTGAAAAACTTATAAAAAAAATTGGACTCGTGGTTACAATTCAAAAATCATGACGAGGCGGAAGATGGTATCTCTAGGTCGATCCTCTCCGCAGGCCAGTCAGTCGAAAAGTCGATACTTAGAAAGACAGAGAACCACCACTTGATAGAGATTTATGTATATATTCTAAGTCTGAAAAACCAGGGTTGTGTTGAGAACAGAAATTGAAATCTCCATGTATGAAAGAAAAAACAAAATAATGCATCAAAAATTTTTTAAAAACGAAAATTAATAACATGTTGTATACTGTGACAGGTTATCCATCATATCGAAGAAAGAATGATTGTCGAAAAATCACCAAGAGCATCTCCGATGTGCAAACAATCGGGCGATGCCCCTGTCGACGATGTCGAGGTATCCCGGAGCACCCTGGGATCATCGGAACATGGTCTAAGAGAAAGCCCACCAAGAGCATCTCCGTTGCACAAAAAATCGGTTGATAGACCTGGAGACGATTTCCAGGGATCCAGGAGCATCCTGGAATCGACGGGATATCATCTAGCAGGAAGCATACCGAGGGCATCTCCGATGAGTATAAATCGGGCGATGCCCCTGTAGACGATGTCCAGGTATCCCGGAGCACCCTGGGATCGTTAGAACATGGTCACCCACACACGCACGTACGCACGCGCGCACACACACACATTCGCACGGACATTTTCCAAAAATAGTGCATTTCGCTTCCGAACACCTTAAAATACATTTATAATATGTTTTTGAGAAAACTTCAAAAATCACTGTTACAAAGCTTCCTCAAGGAGGAAGCAAAATAGGAGGTATGAGGTTGATTTATTGCATTCATTTTTATTTATTAAAAAATCCCTTTGTAAAAATAATTGATTGAAATGGTATGGTAAAATCTAATGATCGCAGGTAAAATCAGTTATTAAAAATATAATACTAATTAAAAATAACAATAGACAATAATAGAAATGAAATTCGTAAGAAGAAGACGTACTAATACAAGAAGATGGCAAGATTTCAATGGCCTATTTAAAAAAATATTCGGAAGAAGAGGTCGCTGGTGAACATTTTTATATATTTTTTTTTACCTAGCGGCCGTAAAATGCAACTTTCACGGCCGGCGCCCGAGTTATACTTTACGTCTCGCTAGGCAAAAAAATAGTATATGCACCTCGGCAGAAAATAAAGAATACCTCAGATCGCATATTTATCGTCTGAGGCTAAGCCGATTCACATGCGGTCTGGATGTTTCCGACTAGCGATTTTTTTTAAATTTTATTTTATTTGATGTATAGATGAGTGTTAAATTAATATTCGTTTATGCTGTTACGCTTGAGCAAAAATCATGCGAAATTTACTCAAACCAACAGCAACATTAATTTTATTTATTTATAGGTCTCAGTCTAACTGATGGAAAGTTGTAATAAATACAATTTGTACAATTTTAATATTCAATTGATATTGTTTGAATGGGATAATTTAGAGTCAGGGAAGGAATTATGAGGAAAATTGGTAAAAACTCAAATTATTGTAACGATCATCATACAATAAATAATAATACAACAATTTATATTAAAAATCTTTTAATCGCGATGTTAAATGTATTTACAAAATGAAGTCCGGACCTCAACTAATTAACAAAACATTCGCCAAGCGGCAAATTCACACCGTACAGAAGAATATAAATGAACGTAGAATGCCAATATATAACATTATAAATTAATAGCGTTTATTCAGTGAAAAACTAATAAGTTATATAATATTCTTTAACAATATGTAATAATTTTTGAATTTAGTCAAGAGAGAGATTACAATCTTAAGCGATTGATGTTTTATTTGAATTAAAGAGTCTCTTACCTAATTGACGAAATGTCGTGGTTTCTCTTGTGATGGGAATTTTCCCATCACCTTAAGGGAAGTCCGGAGGACCACGTCGCCGAGTTGTCGGCTGCTGCCGCCGATGAATGT
>JAXIUT010048439.1:0-11311 GCA_035586675.1 Eurytoma californica | reverse complement strand
ACCACTGATGTAAATTTCCGATTTAAGCATATTGCCTATTTGTAAATAGGATTTAATCGATTCTTCTGAGTAGGGATAGAGGCATGTAAATCATGATTACATATACTAAATGGTACAGTTGTGCTAAAGGAGAGCAAATCTATCAGATTCGCTGAAAACATATAATAATTAATTATTTCCCAAGATGAAAAAATTGCAAATTAATTACGTCATGTGACAATTTATTTTATTCATTCTCTCGGCAATAATTTTATACATTTTATCTTCAGTTTTCAATCTAAAATCAATTTTTGATGAAACAAGATTGTAATATTCAATTCCACATTTAATCAGCTTATAAGATATAATTAATCAATCAGAAATAATAAAATATAATTAAAAAAAAAGAAATTAAACCAAATGTACACCTTTGCAATTGTACACATAACTATAAAAGAAGCAAAAAAGATTGAATAAAAGGTGATCTATTTCGTATCTCTAATTATAATTACCGGCGTGCCTTACCGAGGTGCAAAGCCGCGTTTGCATTCGATGAAAAAAAAAGGGTCGGGTAGCACCACAAAAGAGTCCGCCGGCAGAAAACTTCGCCCCCGATTTTTTTCCCTCCGCTCGGGAAAACTTTTGCCACCGCTGAAAAGTAATATCAGCGACAATAGCCGTGCGGTGCCTTCCGCCCGCTCCGCTATCGTAAGCAGAACATCGGGACGAAAGAAAGAGGGACTTTCCTGAAGGTGAGAGATAAAAGCAGCTGGAGCAGGTAGGATGACGTTTGGATGCAAAGGGAGCATTTCGCGAAATAAAAATTACTGCTACGTGTGCCGGACGTGCGACCTACAATCAACAATCTTACAATACAACCTACAATCTTACAATAAATGTTTTGAATAAATAGAGATAAAACTTAAATAATTTAAAATTCGATGCCGCGAAATATACAAAGTCTTAAAAACGTATGACAATTTCCGAAGATAGATAAGCTTATCTCTTACGAAAATAATGTACAGAGTTTTCTATAGGAATTTTATACGAATTCCTGTAGATTTTTCACGTCAAAAAGCGTATAGGATTCGTTCTAGATTTTTCTACAGGATTATAAAAAATCCTGTACGAAATCCTATAGGATTTTTGCGCGAAATACTTATAGGATTCATATAGGATCTCCTATAGCATGTCCTATAGGCTTGCCCATAGGATACCCTATATGATGTCCTATACGATAATTTTTCCTGTAGGATATTTGTTCCTGTAGGATTTCCTACAGGGTATTTTCGTAAGGGATAAAATGTTAGTCTTGTAGAAATGTTTCCACACGACTTCCTCACTCCGAATAAAGAAAATGGATATGCGACCTACAATCAGAACAGACTAAAATTTCAATTTGTTTTTTGGAATTTCAAATAAATAATTATCGACTTGAACATTATAATTAATTATAATAGCCATCAACGCTTTTGGATGGTTGAATTTAATAATATGCGTATTTAAATTTCAGAAAATTAATTAACAGTGGCTTTAATTAAACGTCAATTTGAATTTCGCGTTCGGGTGTCAATTTGATCAAATTTGATTTTGGTGGATAAGTTTGATGAAGAAAGCCGAAAGTATCCTTTGTTGCAGTCGAAATGGGGAAATCTATATTTGCGCGAAGGTTGCACGAACTTTAATAAGGTGGATTCCGCCTTGACCTCCCACCCTTTCACGCGGCCCAAACGAAGGGCACTTCAAAAGTATCCTAATTACATGCTAAAAATGCATTTAATTTGCCTCGGCTCTTTGTAACTAGCCTTTGATGTAATTAATGAAGTGCAGTGAGTGCCTCGAGAAAGAGAGATTAAACTTGAACTCGATTTATAAAGGGAACTTCAGGCTTTAATCAAAGTGATCTCCCCTGCCTATTCCATTTTAATATTTAAAATTGTACAATGTTAATGTTTGCGTTTCATTTTTCATTTTAAAAAGGCACACAAGTCAAAAAATTTTGTAAACATCCGGAAATTTCAGAGAAATATTAAGGCAGCGCAGTTTCTTTTCGCGGAAGATGGATTTTTATGACTGAGAATAAAATTAAATTAAATTAAATCACAGTCTGTAATTTCACTGCACTGTAGATTTATATTTAATTTACGCTCATTTAAATAAATTAGGAACTGAAATTGTCGGCAATTTAATCTTAGATTTAAGATCCAAACTTTTCTAGTTACTTGATGGAAAGTTTTAAATGATGAGTTTATAAGTAATGTAAACAATTATAATTTTAACAAAATAAATTTTATTTAAAGTTAAAAAGTTACTAACCATAAATTTTTATTTTGTTTCAGGTGAGTAATCGTGAATGACGCATGATGAGTATCTTCAGAGGGTAATGTAATTTTAAGTAAAGTTATTCTAAGAAGAAACTATGTTAAACGATATCAATTAGTATTAATAAAATATGTTAAAGATAGTAAGTGAATTGACAAAGTTTATTTTTTATTCGTCCTAAATTAATGAATAGGACTCATCAGTAATGCTCCTCTATTTTGAGTAGGGTAATTTGGAGTAATTAATTTTATCGATATTCCCTTAAGAAAAATCATTAGAGTTAAGATCATGTTTCGGAACCCAAATAATGATGGAATTCGAACTCCAAGTCAAAAAATAGTCCTAACATCAATATCGACTCATTTATTTAAGAGAAACTACATGCATTTAAGTTCAGCCTACTTTTTGCATCCAGTACATTTGCCACTTTCATCGCATTCCTCTTATCGCCCTATTAAAAGCCCGACAACCCGTAAATTTTCTCATAAATATAAATTCAAATATAAAACTTGTCCCACCGAGCCATAAAAGCATACGCGATTCATCTCCATCCCTCTGAACTCCCCGCTTAAAAAGAACACACAAAAATCTTATCGAATGAATGCCCTCATTCATATCAAAGTGATTACTCCTTCCGATTCATCTCCAGCTCATAAAAATCTCTTTGACAGTCCGGATCTGCTTGCGCATCGTAAAAACCCTTTCAACCTCGTACGCAGAATCAAAACGGCATTCACTCCGACCCCACAAAGAAATCCGGCTGCGGATCCGTCCATTTCCTATTGGCACACGCAAACGGTGACCCTCACCGGGAATTAATATGAAATCCTAAGCCCCGGCGCTTCCAGGAAGACGCGCAGTCGCGGGGATCGTTTGCGGTTGGAGGGGGGAAGGCCCGACGCTTCATTAGCGCCACCAGCGCTTTAATGGCGCAACGCCGTGGGGGCAATCCAGCCGGCTGATTTCCAAGCGGTTATCGGGGTGGGGGACGCGGGCGGCGTAACCAGGAGAGGAGGCGGCGGCGGCGAAGAAGGCTGTCGGCGAAAGAGCGACGGGCAAATGGCTCCGGAGGACTGATTGATTGATTTATCGATCCGCTGATTAATTGATATTTGCTATTCAACGGGTGGACGAGCGACGAGGTACCCGCTCCATTGTGTAGTCCTCCCGGTGTTTCGAGAGAAAATTCACCTGCTTTTTCATTAAGAGCGGAGAAGTGGCTTTTCATTTGGCTGAGTACATTGAGAAAAACGTTCGAAGGAAATGGAGTGGAACAGGATATCACAGTGGTTTATTGTAAAATAAAATTATAAAAACCGATCAACAAAAATAGTTAGCAAACTTTTAGGTCGTTAAATGCATTTTTAAAACCTAGACTAATGTTGTACATGTGTGGTATCGCTATTAATCATTTTAAAACTAATAATATTACTGTAGAGTATAAAAATAACCACATCAAAATAGTAAAATTTAAATTTACAATTGATTTTTTGACAGCGTGTTTGCGTTGCAATTTTCCTAAAACAAACTTTCAGACCTTAATAAAAGTTTAAAAGTTATAATAATATTCTTTAAGGAAGTTTAAAGATTTGTGTAATTAGAACCTCAAGTAATTAGTGGCCGAACAATAGGGCCATTAACGTGGCGCTAGCCTTATTTGATTAGGCCATAAAATTTTTTCCAATCTTCTGCGCAGTCAAAATTAAAATTTCTTTAAAGTACCTTTTATTTAAAATTAAATTATAACTATAGGTAGATTTATGCGATAAATGTGAAAGGATAAATTTAAAATCCTAATTTAAATTTTAAAAGTTACTTCTAAGGTAAGTAATGATGTAGAAAATATGTGAATTTTTTTTTATTCTAAATATGCTAACGCAAGAAAATAAAACTAAAAAATTGAAAAAAAATTTAATAAATTTAGCAATCACCTGGGAAGAGAAAGAAGCACCTTTTAGTCAGAAATTAGCTAATTTTGATGTAATTCGCATTAATCGATTAAATGTTTATTAATAATGTTAAACAATAATTAACTGAGATAAGTAGTTAATGCATTTTTTTTTTATTGTAATTTTACATGTATTTCCTTTATAAATTTCATTGAAAAATTCTAAAAGTATGCAATAGAGATACTCGTTTAAAGTTTATAAGCAATCAATCGTGACTTCTGAAACACCAAAAGCACACACGGGTAAACAATAAAGATTCTACTCACGGAAAATGGTCGCACAGCGTGAAATCGATTCGACACACGTTATATTTTAGTTTATACCAAACCGCCGACGATCGTCGTTCCGCCAACTTCCTCTTTGAAGACTCGAAACCGAAATATTTTTAAAACCCGATAGCGCAAAAATAATAAAAACCCGCAGCGAAAATTAAAAAAAAAAAGCTCTACTGTACCCACGCACTCAAATGAAAAAACAATGAAAAGGCGTCGGCTCTAGCGTTAAACAAAGCGGCGTGATTGAAATTCGAGCGGACCGCACGCGCGCTAACATCGCGGCCGTTCATCAAAACGGCAGAGGAATGAAAAAAGCTTATTTTTGTTGCCGGCAAAATGGGCGCGCTTTTTTCCCCCGGCGTATCGCTACAATATGGCGCTCACTCTATTTGATGTGCCCTCGAGTAAATAAATTTCCTGTAATCGAATGAAAGCCGGGCCACGCTCGAGTAGGGATGCGCGTACCTTTTTTCGCATTTTTCGGGGATAAACAAGGACAATAACGCGACGAGCAATCGACTGATGCTCTTTGATTCTGATCAAAGGATAAATGCTGCCGGTTAATCTTTTTTCACTGACGTTAACGCGATGTGACCGAAACGAAACTCAGGGTTAGGGATCTTCCGTACAGGCAGCTTTATGTTTTGTTTAAAAATTAAAACAAATTTTCAAAATAATCGAGAGAATCACTCATAGTATCGCTTTCTTTAACCACGTAAAAAATGTCTGAGTTTGCAACTTTAATTCTCTCCGATCAAAGTTGTAGGGGAAAAATGGCTTGAAATATTTTAATTTTATCCATTATTCTCCTACAGTTAGAAATTACTTTAAATTATAATCAGACATTCTTTACATAATAATGAAGGACACTGCAAATCGATTTTTTTTTAATTGCTTTGGATGCTGGAATGATAGATTTCGAACTATGAGAATAATATCATGTAGGGGGACTTAAAATTATAGATGCCGATATGATAAATTTCTCACCATGAAATTAACATCCCATAGGGGGACTTGAAACTATCGATGTCGGTATGGTAGATTCCTAATCATGAAATTAATATCCCGTAGGGGGGCTTAAAACTATCGATGCCGATATGATAAATTCCTAACCATGAGATTAACATCCCATAGGGGGACTTAACTATCTATGTCGGTATGGTAGATTTCTAACCATGAGATTAACATCCCATAGGGGGCTTGAAACTATCGATGTCGGTATGGTAGATTCCTAATGAATCTACCTAAAATGATGAAATTACATCTAAAATGATGAAATTAATATCCCGTAGAGGGGCTTAAAACTATCGATGCCGATATGATAAATTCCTAACCATGAGATTAACATCTCATAGGGGGACTTGAAACTATCTACGTCGGTATGGTAGATTTCTAAACATGAGATTAACGTCCCATAGGGGGATTTGAAACTATCTATGTCGGTATGGCAGATTTCTAATCATGAGATTAACATCCCGTAGGGTGGCTTAAAAATGTTACTCTTCTTAAAGATTCTGCTATTTACAAGCAATCGCCCTCTATTTGAACCAATAAAATAGTTACTACGTACAAAGCGAAACCCAACTTCCGTTTCACAAAATGTATGTAATGAATGAATTTTCAATTTCCAATTTAACACGGAGCATTACAAGACCCAATCGTGACGATCGCAAGTACTGGAAAAAAAAGACGAACGCCGTAAAGCCGTGGCCTTTAAAAATGCACGAAGCACCGCCGCGGCCCGCAAGAAGCGAGATGCGAACGAGCCTCGATCGGCGATAATTCGGGCGATGCCTGCATGAATTATGAGGGCGGAGAGGAGGTCGAATCGAAAACCGATAGAGAACCGCTCGATTTGCGGCGGCTCATCAAGACCTCACCCCAGCGCGGGGGCCTCTATTTTTTACCGGGGCTCGCCTCCGGGTTTTCTTGCCGTGCGGTCTCGATAACATTGACAATGGACCGGGGGACATAAAACGCAGGCGTAACGAGATCGGTTCGACGCCGCGCGGCAGGAAGACTCCTTCGGGCGTAAAATCTACGCGCCCGCGGCCTTTTTCACGCTTGAGCCCCGCTGAACGGCGACGCAGGCGATGACCTTTCGCCAGGGCTCGAATTGATACTTCGACTCGCCGCGGAATAGAGTTTTATTGGATATGAGAGGATGCTCTTGTTTTTTTATCGACAGGTTAAATTCAGAAAATTGCATTTTTTTCTTAAATAAATTGTGATGTTAAAGTAGACTAAGGTAAATAACTACAATGTACTCTTAGAATAATAAACTGTTTACAAAACTACTGTCTAAGGTACTAATGAATTACTGATGAACTAGAGTTTCACGAGACCAAGACCAATGTATTTAAATGGAGTCTTGGTCTTGTAGGCAAATCACTTAATTCTAATAGTAAATTGACAACTAATGTACTATAGTTAACTACCTACTAGTAACTACAGAGGAACTACAGATAAACTACTTAGAAATACTTGTAAATATAGTCAGTAGTTAGGTATTAGTTAGCAACTTACTACTGTAGTCAGTAGCATTTAGTAGTTTTCAGTAGTGCTGAAAAACTTGTTTATATTTACTATAAAGTTTGTAATAATTAGAAAGAAATTATGATTCTATAATTGGGAAACGTAACGTACGAATCATAAATAAGTAATAAAGCTCAAAGTTCAATCCGATAAAGATTTTCTCTATGATTTCTAAACTCAAAATAAGAATTGAATTTATTTATATTTGTTGCCAAATTTTTAAGAATAATTTATATTCATTTGAAAGTTAAATCCAATATCGTGTATATGTCAGAATATCGAAAACTAATTCAAAACAATGATACCCAAGAAAATATCAAATGTAAGTAGAACATGCCCGGATATAGTCAGACATATGTCACTTCTGATTTTACAGTAAAAATAACATCTTAAACCTCAAAACTACAATAAATATTACGTGCTGCTATTTTTGAGATTATTTCATTAATTTAATAATAAATGCAATCGAAGTAACATTTATAAAATAATTGTTTATAAAACAGTGGTATAAGTATACATAATTCCCAATAATCTGATGCTTTGTATTTCGAGCACCGATCATCATTTCAATAATTCAGTAATAATTATTATCTACAGTTTCATACCTACTTACTTATGCACATTTAATGCAGTACTAAATTGCTCGAATCCCAACCTCAATAATAAACCGCACGCTGAAAATAGCACAGAACACCAAAGCATACCGATAAAAAAAAAGAATGAAAAAATTTAAAAAAAAGTAGAAAAACAGACGGTAAAAAGTGCCAGTACCCAGGAGCTGCGCGTCACATTCAGTGCGCGCGCGCGCGGAAGAGAGATAGCGGCTAATTTCGCCGGAAGCGGCCGCGCGACAGCCATGTTTCACCGTAATGTTCGCCGGCTAGGGCCATAACGCCGCGGAATTATTTCGCGCTGCAGATGCCGACGTGGCCCCGGGGTCGCCCGGCCCGATGCGCGTCCGCACCTGCCCATTCGCGCGCATCCCTCATTTATGCGCCCCCTCCTTCTATTTCGCCGCAACGTAATTTCGCCGTCGGTGTTGTTCCGGGATTCCTTTTTTTTTGGGTGCCTCTCCGGGCAGGATTACGCAGTCAGCAGTTCGAGCCGAGCTGTTTTGGAGTGCGCTCTTTTTCGTGCGGGGCTAATTACACGCGTTTCCTTCCTTTTTTTGATTTTGAGCTTTTCCGAGAAGCTCGCGAAGCGTGGACTGCATTTTCTTTTTTATCAACTTTGTATTCAATTGTTCATGTGCACGGTAAAATCGAAAAAGTGGAATAATACAAATGTATGTTTGTTATATGATATTTTTTCAAAGTGACAAAAGCAATATGTTTGTTATATATTATCCGATCGGTACTTTTTGACGGACAATATACGGTGCGATATAGAATGTGGAAAATTTGTACGATTGAAAATGAAAAGATTATGTTAATGTACACAGTGTTTTAAAAATGAGAAAAAGTTTTAAGATTTCAATAAGTGAATCTGTTGGTGATCTCGAATTTGGCTCTGACAATGAGCTCAATGACATTTCAAGGTCAACTTTTTTTTTAATTAACAATTATAATTACACTTGATGACCTTTTAAAGTTAAACTCGTTAAACTGAAATGACCTTGATAGTTATTGCTACGGTCATATATAAAGTCATCGTTTAGCTGAGTTTTTGTAATTCTACAATTTTTGTTTTAAATGTTTTATCGAAAAACCTTACTAAAACATATTTCGAGGATACCCAAATTTTTAAAAAAACTTTAAATTGAATTGATTAAATTAAATAGAATAATTCCTTTTTAAAAATTGGAACAAGTTGAGGTTTCATATATCGCATTTCTTTCAGATTTCTCCATAAACTTATCCACATCCAAAAGGTCTCATTTGATATTAAAATCGGAAATTTATCGAATTTCAATAAAAAATATCGCACGATCTCACTGACCTTAGAATTTCCTGACCCCAGGCAAAACTAGGACAACAGAGAAATAGCCGTCGACACTAAAACAAATTTATTTATCAACATGCAATCCGTCGGTATAACGCATTCTTGAACTCTCCGCTCCCTCCCTCGTCTGCTTTTTATTCATACCTCGCACTCGAGGTTGCCTTCCGCGAAGCCGCGAGCTTTTTTTTTACAGCCCATCGTCTTGCCTCGCTCGAGGAGACCGCGGCTCTCCATCCGATTTTTCTTTTTTTACCGAGGGGTAAGCTCACGAGCCGCGCGGTGATTTGGTGATTTACCGGCGAACTGGTAGCGCGGACCGAAAACTCGCGCGGCCTGATTTATAAAGAGGCGGCGAAGAGTACTTGCGGGGCAGGGGGGGATTCCCCCCTTTTGCCGGACGGGGAATCTCGTATACTTTATGCTCCCCAGATATTTCCTGGCGGGCGGCCGTCATGAAGTGCGGGAAAAATTTCAAGCTCCCGCGTGCGTTTACGTATGCGCACTCCACCGCCGGGGGAAACACGATACTACGCGCTCGCCTGGAGTCGGCACTTTTACTTATCATTATTTTTTTTTAAATTGCGCTGAGAGTATGCTCCGCCGGTGAGTTTACACGAAAATTATTTTAAATTTCAGGAAAAATGTTTGAAATATTTCTAAAAGCCTCGTAAATTAACTCGAAAGGGATTTTTATTTGCATGTGGAGATTTTTTATAAGCGGATGTCAGAAAGTAATAATCACGAAATGTGAAATTTGACGTAGGATCGCTGAAATTGCGCAAAACTGAAATGCGAAACGTAATTCACGTAAATTAATTGCAGTAAAAATTAATTCGATTAAAATAGTTAGAATTTTTTAACTTACATAAATCAGTATTTCAACAATATTATTTATAGAAATAAAATTTTAAAAAAATCTACAATAATTACTTATTTATGAATAGTGTTATAATTATAAAATTAATTTTGTATTACTTACTTCTGCAAACAAAAGTATAACATAGGGTGTTGTCTCGTGAAGCATTTAAGGAAATAATTTGATTTGATGGGGAAAATTCAGTTGGATGGCCCCATCAAAGAATTTTTTTTTGTTTAAATTAATTAACGAAGAATCATTCAGTTTTAAAATTTGCTAATAACTTTAAAGTTTATATACTACATAATTTTCTGAATAAATGCCCTTCTGGTTTATTTTCTAATCTCAAAAATTAGAATTACTTTTTGAGAAGAATATTAAAAGAAAGCTTACAAGGTAGAATCGTTCGTTGATAGTTGAATAGTTTTAAAATTTTTTTTTTAATAAAAAAGACTAATGGAACTTTAATGAAGTATATCTATAATATTGACCCTCTCCAATTAAAGCTCCATAGCAATAATGGAACCCGTCATTTTCAGCATCGATGGATTCTGCATTCACCTCCCAGTAAGAAAACCACGAAGAAGAAGAAGAAGAAGAAGTAGAAGGCCGGGCGAGCGATTCATGCAAATCAATTTTTCACCGCGTAAAACTTTTATCCCCGCCGCTCGCCTCTCTTCCAAAGTTATTATCGCCCGCCACCCCCTGTCCCCCCACAGCCTCACCACCAGAAACAATAGCAGCATTCCAGCAATTTCTCCGCGAAGTTTACGCAGGTTAAAAGGGCCTCCGTTTCATTTAAAATTTAATTCGCCGGGGAACCGAGGGGTGGGGCTTTTTTTTCCACGGCACCTTGGGATCCTCCACGGCGCGCTTCCTTAATTAAGCGCGCGAGCCTTAATCGGGGCCGAATCGAATTAGGCCCTCGACTCCTTTCCCGCCGAGTTTCCCCGGGTGTAATTGCCGCGCGGCGCCCGGTTTACGCCCCGCGCCCGGCCGGCCGATCGGCAATCATCGGCGCGACGTGCCGCCGGGCTTTGCTTTGTGCTCGCGCTGATTGCGCCCGGGGAAATGGCGCGAGAAAAGAATCGCTTCGCAGCCGCGGCGGATCCTGGCCGCTCGTGTGTGCGGAGTGTTTTGTGCCTCCCGTGTTTTTCTTCGGGCGGGGTTGGACAGTTTCAAACAAAGCCTGTGCATGTTTAAAAGATTTTTTCCAGCTTTTGGCTTAATTTCAAGACGAAAAATGAAAATGATTGTTAGATCGAATCTTTCCACCAAAGCTGATAAAATTGAGAGTAGAAAAAGATCTAAGGAAGGTATATCTCAACTAGGGCACTTGCTAATGCTTTTTACGGTAAGAAGTAATTTTAAATATTAGTATCCCTGGTAGAAAATCCACCATAATAGATGATCGTGTCACTAAATATTGACCATATTTTGTGACCATAATTTCT
>JAXIUT010048428.1:0-11311 GCA_035586675.1 Eurytoma californica | reverse complement strand
TATTATTAAATAAAAAAAAGGAAATCTAAAATTAAGTTGCAGGAAGCTACGTGCCAATCTATTGGCAGCGGTTTTTTTATTGTTCTTGGATATGTGTGTTATATTTAAAATTGAAAAAAAATGATTAAAGATCTTTAATAAATGTATCTAAAGTATTGTAAAGCATTAATATAATAATTCATAGTAGACCCCTGGTAGAAATCGCTCATTATTCGTTTATATCTATTTACATGTAGGCGAATTTTACCAGGGGACATACACTTTGTTAAAAAAAAATTGAACAAGAACATTTTAACACATTTAATATAAAAATTGAATTTTCAAATATTTCACAACGTGTAATTTATCGCACGATGAAGTAATAAGCCGTGACAAATACAATTCTTGGAAGTACATCAAAGCTTGAACGACTTCTGTTATTATCTAATTTAAAAAATGCAGTCAGTGGTGGAATGCGAGAACTTTATTGTTACAAAATGTGCATTTCAAAGTATATTCTGTCGTTATTGTGTAATTGCGTGTAATTCGCGTTCATTCATTCTTTATTTAATTCAATTTTTTATCTTGTGAATGAACCGATCGTTTAATTTTTAACAGACAAATGGGCACGAATTAAATATTAAATTCAGAATTTCATAAAAAATAAATGTTTTTTAACATTCATTTACATCGTGAAACTAGGATTTTATTTCAACAATATTTAATCCCCTCCTCACTTCAATGGAAAGATTTTAAAAAATTGATGGAATTTCCCAATGTCTTTCCGTATTCATCTGTTTCTACTTCCGTATATTAAGTACCTGAATAGTGGAGAACCAGAACACATGTATGTGTCCCATAGCCATTTAAATAAGAAGAAGAAGACATATATTAAGCAAATGGAACTATTTAAGACAAATTTTATAAAGCCTTATTTTTCAATTGTTTCCTTTCATACGAGATCAATTTTTTTTTATTTTTTAAATAAAGTATTGTTTTACACGCTCTAGTATAATAATTTTCTTATAAATTAACTCACACGGTTCGGTCTTATATGACGATACCTTTTACTTAAAACTATTTTATCGTCAATACTTGTTGGTTCACCTCAAAGTTTCTTGGAAGTGATCAAAGTCGTTTAAGGCACTTTCAGCCCATGTTAAACAACCACGAGAACCTATAATTATGTCGCGTGGTATAGAAAAAAAAATAACCATTCATTATTTGCGCTTTTTAATTACGCCAATCCTTCTGGAACATAATAATTTTTTTCTACGAACAGTTTAATATTTTCGCCGCACAACCTTGTTAAAAGATTTTTGTAAACATTTTACTTCGTTTTCTCCAGCGCAATTTATCTTTCTCTCTCTCTCTCTCATCATTTATATCTGCTCCGCGATGTTTCTTTGTAATTATTTTCGTTGGCGCGCGCGCGCACAGCTGGCATTAATTAAAAAGCTCGCAATTTATCTAGCGAGAAAGGTTTTGTTTTTAATATTGGATCCGATTAGCCGATATCGGACAATTTTTAAATTCCGAAATATCTGCTTATATTCAACTATAGTGAATAAAAATCTATATTTCGCATCGGCAAAATTGACAAGATTCATAATTTTTCATTAAAATATCGTCTAATAATAGTATTAATCATTTTTTATTGGACCAGTGCGTATAAAATATATTGGAAATTAATTATTGAATATCAGTTTTATTCACTTCACCGTGTATATTTCGTGTTTCCTTTTAATGCATACTGCATTTTTTAATTTCTCGTTTTCTTTGTTATTTAAATTTGGCGCTTGATCCACAAATCGATATAGTTTGACTCACGTAGTTCTGCAATTATCGTTTGAGTATATAACCTGAATGGTGGCGTATCAGGACGCGTATGTGTCCCCTAGCCATTAAAACTAGAAGAAGAAGTATCGTTTGAGTATACTGCACTAGTCAATGTATCACTTACAGTAAGGGTTAGGTTGGGTCGTACTATACCGGTATCAGTTACAAGCACACATATTACATTGTCTTGAATTCGTGAGCATTCTCTGTCCTAGGCATACATATATTAGCACACTGCGAGACTGTTTTCATTTCAAATGTTTATGCTTACATTCATTACGATTAGAGTGTGACATCATTCGCAGATTGATTGTTGGAATGTATGGTTGAGTAACTCTTTCTTACAGTGAACGATTAATCGACTGGTAAGCCTTTCATTCATTGAAAGAGTGAGATTAAAATGAATCCCGAAGGCGACTATGGTAAGTCAGATTATACTTGCAATGATTTTTACGCAGTTTAACGAACAATTAGCGTAAAATTTTTGTAAAGTGCATCATAATTTGTTGTTTTATTTTTCGTTCTTCATTAATCGAATAAAATTTATCAGTAATTAATACGAGCAAGCCGAGGGTAATAAAAAGATTCAAGAAGCCACCACCTTTGAAAATGTCAAACAACTCACAACCTTCACCAGGGACAAGAACAAGCACTCCAAGCAGTTCCATGTTTGAAGACAAAATAAATGAGTCAACACCTAGAGTAGAAGTTACTCGCAGTAAAAATGATGAGAATTACAAAAAGAATTTATTTAAAAGTGAGAGTAAGACAGCCGAAGGCTTGCTTAAAAACAATTTGTCGAGTACCCAAAATAAATACGAAAGTTCAAGTGGAGAAAATTCAAATACACCAGCAAGATCTGCAATTGTAATTATTTAAAATAGAAATAAAATGAGTAAATTAATTTGTACTAATAAAATATCCTTTAATTTCAGGCAACAAGTGAAAAGATGTCTCTTATAATGTATAGATTGAAAATGTTAGATGTAGTTCATAAATCTAATGTTGAAAAATCCAATTCGCAAAATAATCAATCATCAACAAACAAGATTGAAGGTAATGGGAGCTCTTCAGGTTTAAATAATAAATTACCAAATAAACGCAAATTTTCAATAGAAGATAAATCCAGTGAGATGGATGAATCGCAGGTATAAATAATTGATTTTATCTTGCTAAGCTTGTTAAGTGCTGATATTTAATAATAAACCACAAGTGTAAATTACTGATTAACATTACCACTGCAAAATTAAATGTTAGGATAAAAATCAGATGTGGTCATTGTCTAGTACAATATGGTCATCAGGTGCACTAGTAAAATCAAAAGAAATTTCTTGTGCATTGTCGCTTCAGGGAACTTTAATATTAACAAATATGTATTCTGGCTCGCTTTGTTCAACTAAAGAATATTCAAAACCAACACTCCTCAAAACATTGGTATTTACATAATGAATGTTCAAAATTATTTTTTTATTTTAAAATTGCTTTCTATCGAATGAAATTTCTTTATTTTAAAGTTACTTTCTACTGAATCTGTAAATTATTTATTTCCAATTGGTTAATAGATCTTCTGTAGTATTAACATTTAATTGCTTTATACTAACAAATTTAGAACTGTTCAAAAAGACTAATTCTCCACAGACTTAACAAAAAGTTCTTATAAATATGTTTATAATACTCGGTTACAATTAAAAATAAAATTCATTTTTAGAATCTAGATAACAACTGGGAGTTACCAAATGAAATTTTGTCATCTGATGAACTTTCAGCTGAAGAACTTTCACCTGATAAAAAAAGTATAGCAGAAACAGTCAAGTTTTTACAATCCAATGCAAATTTCACTGCAGCATTTAGAAATGGACTATCTTCAGAAAAAAAAAATAATCTATTTAAAGCTTCGCAAGCACAGCAACAAAGAGATGAATCTCAATATGCACAGCAGTCGTCAAGTCAATCCATGGTGAGTCAAGATTCTAATTATTATCAGAAACTTCCTAGTGCACCACCAATTCTATTATAAACTATTAACAATATTGTCTATTCTCCACAGAAAAATTCAACATCAGACCCAGTGAAGAAAAGTCGCAACAGCATGCTGCTGGAGAGGTTGCGATCGGAGGCGCACAAGGAGCACTCGCCACCCCCTAGCACCTCCTCCGCCTCTGGTGCGTCTTCATCCAACAGCTCGCCCTCGTCGTCGGGCAGTCGCCCGGGGGCCTCGTGCTACAACTGCGGCCACGATGGTCACAAGTATTTCAAATGTCCACGACCCGTGACTCGCAACTTCTGCCACAGGTGCGGCTGGGAGGACGTCAGCAGCGATGCGTGCCCCTTCTGCACCGGTACGCTTGTGAGGCCCGGATCCCATAGGCCGGTACCAGTCGGCGGAGACGCTCAGAAGAAGTACGCCAGCGTGGACCTCGATCAGACACGCGAGAAGTACATGATGACGAAGAAGCCGAGGCAGGGGAAGTCCCGATAGGGAGGATTTGGTTGGTGAATAACCTAGGAGAAGGTGTACATGCTTCGCGTAACTTGGAGTATTTGGATTAAGAGCGACGCTGTTTTAGATGCGTTCGATTAGTCGACCTTTTTAGACTAATCATCTTTATTAGCGTTACTTATAAAATATTATAGTGGAAACAATTTGAAATTTTTTTCGAAAACTATGGTAAACTAAGAATTATGGAAATTTATTTATTTCAGGAGTTTAATATTTTTCTTTACTTTATTATTATTGATTTTTTCTAAAAGTTTTTAATGCAAATTCATTGGTACTAAGATTAAATCTTTTCCTTTTATTTGCTACTCAATTTGTAAATGATTTAAAAACAAATTCTGTTTCATTCAAAAAAAGTATTAAGGTAATAGTATTAAAGTTTACTATTAAAGTTTCAAGGTTTTAAAATATTTAATTCACGTAAATTAGTTAGTAGAGGGCATAGGAAAATAGAACGGAGTGTAAAACCGACGGTTATAATGGAATGTTCAATATTTTATAAAAAATTCTTAGGAAGATTTAATTCAAATAGTTAGCCAAAAATAATTTTTAAATTAAAATTTTATTTTGATAATTTTTTGAATACAATCTTTACTAAATTTTCATCGAGAATAACATTTTTTATAAATTTCTCTTTTTATACTCCGCTCTCCCCTATTAATAAAAAAAATTAAAACTCTTAATTTTATGGTTCACAGATTGTACAGTGACAAAAGTAGAACTATTAGTATAGTTCTACTTTTTCGACAAGTATGATTACCTTAAACCATAATAACATTATTTTTTATGTTACATTTAGGCATTTTAAGTCGACGTAATTTTCTTACTTAAATATTTTATATTTTTATACTTTTCAATGTGATAAGAAAAAAAATGTGAATCATTGACAATGTATTATTTAAATGGAAGTTACATTAATAAATTCCCGCACCTTTCTCCAAAACGACTTGGCTTTCCATTGCACTCCGAAAGAAAAAAATCCAAAGAAAAAAAGAAACGAAGATACCTCGAACTGGAAAATATCTGGAGAGTAAAAAATATCCTTGGAAATGTATCTCGCGAGCCGCGCGGAGCGACTTATTCGCGAAACTGTTCGGGGAAAATTCCGATTTCGCCGAGAGGCGAAATTTACCGGGGCCATCGGTCATCGCGGATTTGAATTCTTATAATGCGCCGCGCGGAGACGCCGAGGGAAAGCCCCGCGGTAGGTACTGGATGGCCGATCCCCCCCTTAAAGTCCCCATAACTTTTATTTAATCTTTTCGCCGCAGATTTCGTGTACAGCAAGGAGGGCTGAGCACCTCTCGGGCTACCCAGGACGTATGGTTCAGAGTCATTCGGATATTGAATTGGACTTTTTTAATATTTTTCTTTTTCTTTGATTTTTTTTCAGAGATTTACTGGCAATTGCTTTTGCTTCGCTACTTTGACGACGATATAAATTAATAAATTAAGTTTTTTGTTCGTAAAACATTTTTTAAATGAAAAATAAATTTTACTAAGATGTTTGTAAATATGAAGAAACATTTTTTATATTATACTGTTTATATATCGTTTATAAATGTATTTATAAATGTATTTATATTAATAATAAACGCAAATTATTAGAAATTATTTAAAAACAATTTTTGCTTTAATGAGTTAATGTTTAACAATTAAATTATTCCTTCACCACTGCTGGGAGACATCAGAAAGTGGGCACAAGGAATACCGCAGAGTTATTTGCTTCAAGAACGGAAGACATGTAATTTAATTAACTTAAATCGTAATTTAAATCAAAAGCGAATTTACCTGCAGTACTCCGTTTGTTAAAAAGAATGTTCTATTACATTATGTACCCGTCGCTACCCGCACTAAAAGGGTTGAAAAATCCTTTACTAGATAGTTCATGAAGAATATGTGTAATAATTACATTTTCTACTCCTTTTAAAATTACACGTGAATAATTAAATTAACTTTTTAAAAGTAATCTGACTCCATTAAAGTAGCAAATTGATTAATTAGTTAGTTGAATTTCAATAAAAAATTACAAATATTTTGCATTTTTTCCAATAGGCAAATATTTAATTACTAAAATGTTTGTTCTGTAATCATTTGAATAACAATTTAAGGGAACTAGCCTTGGTTAGATACATAAAAAATAAATGGAGATATTATAAGCGTAAACATTTTTTTATGTGCTTGCTTATAAATTCGTTTACTTTTTAATAAATCGACTAAAGGATTATCGCGTACCGCGTTTATCGCACTCCGATAAAAAAAAATCCGCCCCATCGAATGCACATCTCCACCCCCTGGCCCATCGAAAACCGCAGAGCGGTAAAACGTCCGCCGCAGCACGAAGAAACAATTGCAATTATACGACGAGCGACGCCCAAACAACCTCGACCCCCCGCAGTTTTTTTCCCCCCCTCGGCGAGAAAAAAAAGAGCCTCGTCCGAGAGGGAAACACGGGGCCATCAGTCATCGGATAATTCAATAGAGCGCAACCGCGGAGTCCCTCGCACCTATCAATCGCCGGACCATCGCTCAATTTGCCGGCGCGCGGCACCAGCAATTTCTCGAAAGTGGCGGCCGCGCCGGCTCTCATTTGGGAAAACTTTGCGTGATCGATCCTCTCTTCTTTTTTTTTTCCTCTTTTTTTTTACTTTTTTTTCGACCCGCATCGGTCTCGCGGGAGGGCACGAGCCGCCGCTACTTTTTTCGCTCGATCCCGGGAATGCATATTCATAGAATAGGAGTGATGGTGTATTTACCTTCGATTAAATGCCCTTTTTTTTCGTTACTCGCGAAGGGAAAAAATTGTGCGTGAGAATTGAAGGGTTCACGGGTCTGTTGCGAATATTGATTAAAGGGGATTCTTTTTCATTAATCTTTTTGGGTTGTTCGAAAAAATTTGGCTGAAATTCAAGCTGATTTTTTCTTCTGTTTAATTCCAAAAGAATGGTGTGGGTTAGTGGCGAAAAAAACCATTTTTTATAAAATTGTATATAATGTATTTAAGTTTATATTAAATGTAAAGTATCTTAAACCAAGAAAATAATACACTTTTTTCACTGTTAAATTTCACTAATTGTTGAATGGCAGTTTTTAAAATTCATATGTAAGAATGTGAATTGTATGCATTCTTCTGACTATATTCGAACGTTTATACTTATTAGTATACCTGACTATTGTTTTCTATTATCTCAGTAGTAACGGTTATCTACTGCAAAATAATTAATTTTTTTTATTATTTATTTATTTATCAAATTTCACAAAAGTGTTCTTATCTTTCCCTTTAACGGTATTCGTTAAAAACATTTCCGTCAAATTATCAAAATCTTCGCAATCGAAATGTCGGAAAGGTTTTCTATCATGTCCTCGTATAAAATGTCATAAAATATTTTTTGTAAGATCTGTTTGTTAATTTTTAACCGAAACAACTTCGATCCTTAAATCACTGAAAAGTTATTAAAATAATTAGTAATAGATGCATAAGTAGAAACGTCCGAGTATAGTCAGACTGACGCATAGCACTTCACATTGTTAAAATTAAATTTTAAATAATGATCATTGAACAATGGCGGCCGTGTAAGTAGAAATCACACTGTTATACTTGAATTTAAAAAAGATTATTCAGAAATAATATAATAAATAATTGCTAATCAATCTTAATATAATTGGTGTTACGCATATAAGTAGAAACACCCGAGTCTAGGCAGACCAACACATAGCACACCTCACACTATAACAATTGAATTTAAAAAAATTGTCATTCAGTAAAATCAGCATAGCGAAAAAGTAATTATCAATCGATCTTACAATTAGAATAGTTAGTGATACACGTATAAGTAGAAAAATCCGAGTGTGAACAGACCAAAGTACATCAACACTGTACACCCATACTGTTACGCTTGAATTAAAAAGAATTGTCATTCAGTCATATCAGCGTAGCGTAAAAAATAATTATCCATCGATCTTACAATTAGAATATATAGTGATACACGCATAAGTAGAAAAATCCGAGTGTGAACAGACCAAAGTACATGAATTAAAAAAATCTATCGTTCAGTAAAATCATCGCAGTAACTAATTAACAACTGTTCCCTCCAACAATGTCCCCAATTAAAAGTCGTAAAAAATGCCGACCTCAAAATCCTCGCCGAGTGTACCGCGCGACTACATATACGCGCAGTAGCGCAGACGACGATGATATGAACCGCCGGCGCGTAAAATCCAGCGGCGGCGGTGGCTAATCTGATTTTCAAGGTGCCGTGCCCCCGCGTCCGCTTTATCTTGGCAGCTGTGCGGAGGGCCGAGCTAATTGCAGCCGGGGCAGCGTCTAATCGAAGCTAATGTAGTTGGGACTCTGCGCGTCGCGCATAGAGAGGCGCGCGCGAGATGATCCCTTCGTGAATTGCCGATATGCGAGGCTCCGGACCACGCCGAGCCCATACGGTGCGACGCCCAGCATCAATCGGCGGGCTTGATTGCCCTTGCGGCGTGAAAAATCATTGTTTGCAAATTACACGGGGCGCGAATGAGATTGATGGCTCGAGGGGGTTGGAACGCCGCTGTTTTGACACTTATGCAAATTCTTTTAAATTTATACACTCGGAAGATTGATCGGGAATTTAAGTGGACGATGTTTTTTTTCTTCGACCGTTTGGGAGGTAGAAGAGTACCGAGTGAAAAAATTTAAACTTGGTCTTTTTTTATCGTAAATTTTATTATTGAAATATGAATTTCGTTGATCTAATTGGCCAGTTTCACTTTTGACAACGTAAGAGCGAAGCGCTTTAATTCTCGGGAATAAAGTACGCAACTAAGTGCACGGAGAGCATTTTTTCATTAAAATTATTCATACTTTTTTACAAAAATGAATTGCTAATTATTTTAAGATTAAGTGATGCGATTCGTAAATACTTTTTAAACATTGTGTGGTAATAATTTTTAACACATTTCAATATCACGTGTTCAATATTTTTTTCATATATTATATAGCTAAAAGAGCAATAAATAGCTTCGAAAATAGGTGAACTCATACATTTTTTGTCTCAAGTTTTTGGAACCGAACGGGATTTTTTTTTGTAGATTTCCTCATAATATCCTTTTTTTAAATTCGAAGTTTATTAAAAAGATTGCAAAAAATGTTCCCCAAAAAAGATTTTTTTCGTTCAAGAATTTTAAAGAGAGAAATTGTCGCTCCCTTAATACTGCAAAACTAGACTTTTATTCAAATTAGAAACAAAAAAAGTGAAAACATTCGTTTTTTTTTAAATTCGAAGGCCAGCGCAAACAACTGGATGCACAGTGAATTTTATCGACAAGCCAAGGTAAATTTTGGCGATCGAGAAAATCGGGCAACCGGTGATTAAAAGAGCCGTGGGTTCTTGAATTCGCTTATCCTCGAAGGAGAGGCGACGCATGGGCGAGCGGGCAGGTGCACGCGCCGGCGGAGCGCGTCGCCGAAGTTAGGGCGCCGAGAGGCCGACCCGGCGGGACAAAGACAATGGCGCTCCGTTCATTTCCGGTCGAGCGACTCGCCCGGTACACCCCGGGCTAGTCCACGCCCCGGGCAATTACAAAGCCGGGGCTCGATCGAGTTTTCTTCTGTTTTACAAACGAGCGACGCGCACGAGTTATCGGCCTGCGCCACTTTTTCCGCTTTCCTGTTAGGCGTTGGGTCCACGTGTCAACAGTCGAAAGGTCAACTGTTCCGTTTTGGAAGTGAGAATGCCGGTGCACTGTAATAGTAGATTACTCACCTAGGGAGGAAAAGTAAAGAATGTCCCAGATGGCATGTAATTGTCCGCCCGAGCCGAAGGCCAGGGCGACAAACATGCGATCTGAGGCATTCTTTATTTACTCCCGTGGTGAGTATACTATTTTTCTACACGAGGGGCGTAAAATGCGTATCTGGGTTTTCGCCCGGAGGGCGCACAGTACGCACTTTACGCGCAGTGTGTAGAAAAATTTTTTTTAACTTCATTACATCGGCCTGCAGTATGTCGAAAAGTAATTTACACTTATTTTTTCTTCCTTTAATTTCATGATTATTATAAGCTAAGATATCGAACTTCGAAAATTCGTGTGACGTCACGATTTTACGCTATGTAGTTGTATTACGCAGTGGTGACGTCACTGTTGCGGTGAATTTGACGTTACTGTATCTTTATTAGTAAACCTTAAATTGAAAAAAATACATGCCCATTATTTGTCGATACTCTAATTGACGGGCCTGATGGTATTTTTCATGCAAAGTTCGAATCCTCGAATGCGCTCGAGCTATTACTTATGGTTATTTTTGTTATTTGTGTTCTTTTTGAAGCAGTAGTGCATACATATCTGCAGATTAAATTAGGTTTTTTAGTCCATTATAATTCAGGGTAGGTCATCGCGAACAAAGAAAATAAAAGTGCGTTTTTTTTTTCAAAACGATGAGATGAAGGGAAAACGCCGATTTGGAAGCTCGGATAGCGGGGATTTTCAGTGTCAGCTTTGTGTTAATGGATTCGATCGGATTACGGGGTCGGCTGCAGCAACATAGAAACAGAGCTTGCGGAATGCTCCCCTATCTTTTGATCTCACAAACTATCTATGACTATCTCGCTACATTCAAGGGAAATGTTATCCCTGTATACAATACATGTTATATTGTTTCTAACAATTTCTTTATCATGAGAAATATAACAATTATTTTCTAATTAATAATCTTCATTTCCGTCGCTTACAGATTAAAATTTAGGTTTTCATACATTATTTTCATACGTTATTTTAACTTGTTAAATTATTCTTATAAATTTTAGCGCAAATGTTAAATTATAAAACTTGTATAGTATCTTCAAAACACAGGAAACGCGCAAGTCTTTATATTTGTGATTTTATAAAATTTTATTATATACAAATTAATGAAACATTGTAATTAAAATATACATCTGCACGGAAAAAAATGATCGAGTAAAAATTACTATACTGTTTAGGAACGCAGGGACAGACTCGACCAACCAAAAA
>JAXIUT010048407.1:0-11312 GCA_035586675.1 Eurytoma californica | reverse complement strand
AAAGAAAATTTTTCACTGAAAAAACAGTAGTTTTTCACTTACCAACCAGTGAGAACTGGAGTCACTGTAAAAATCAGCGAAAATTTCACTGATTGGATTTTAGAGAGTAAAGTAGTATGTGATACATTAAACTTAAAATTCTCTATTCATATATTTAATAAGTGAAGTTTTATATATTATTTACAAATTAAAATAATATCGATGTGAAGATTAAATCCCACTATTTTTTTAAATGCAGCCTACTAACGAAAATATAAGACATTTAAAAACAATCTAGGGGAAATATGCACTTGCGAAAATGTTGGTTTCTCTAGAACTAAAGGTCATACAAGCTCGCATAAAAAGTGAAAATAAAGCTTAGCACACATACTATAATTTAAGACTTGTTAGATTAAAAAATATTTATTGTCTCAAAAATGACGTACAATTGAAAATTCGTGAAAAGTTAGTAACAAAATTTGACATAAATTATTTCATACAAAATTTCTTTGATTTTTTCAATTGTACATAATTTCTGAGCCAATAAAGATTTTTTAATCTAATAAGTTTTAAACTTTAGTTTTTATGTTAAACTTTATTTTCATTTTTTATTCATGCTTATACGACCTTTAGTTCCAGAGAAATCCGACATTTTCGCAAGCGCATATTTCCCCTAGATTTTATTTAAATGACTCCTATTTTCGTTACTACACTCCATTCAAAAAATCCCGAGACAGGGTTCAATTATTTTTGACCATAGAATCATTTTACAAAGATTGAATGAAATCCAGGACCCGCAACCCTGGTCACCTGCTGGTAAGTATGCAAACTACATCGATGAATTTAAAAAAAAAGTTCTCTTCAAATATTTTACCCGTTTCATAAATTTTTCAAGCAATCACCGTGATTTACACGAAAACTCGAAAATGATTTCTCATAAAAAAACTTTCATTGAAATTTCATCGGTCCGCGAGCGAGAAGCGCGTTGCAAAGATGCTGCACACAAAATCATTAATATCATTTTTTACCCTTAACCATTAAATTAGGATTTTATCAATTGCGGTGTTCCAACATACGAAATTTTTACTAAATATCATTTTTGCATATAATCTCTTTGCGATTTTCTTTGTGTTCTCAATTGTTTCAAATACTTCGTATACATTTATTTTACACTGTTACAGATTTTTTAACAAAAATATCGCAGATAAATACGTTTTGAAATGCTTATAAGTAATACCAGTGATAGGATTAAATTTTGTTTCAACATAGCTACAAAATCCCCTTTTTTTTGTATTTTAAACAAAGTTTTACATTTTTTTCTTCGGATTGATAAAATGCTGGTAAGTATGCAAACTACATCGATGAATTTAAAAAAAAAGTTCTCTTCAAATATTTTACCCGTTTCATAAATTTTTCAAGCAATCACCGTGATTTACACGAAAACTCGAAAATGATTTCTCATAAAAAAACTTTCATTGAAATTCCATCGGCCCGCGAGCGAGAAGCGCGTTGCAAAGATGCTGCACAGGTGATAGCACTCTGTGAACTCTCCACTCTGGAGGCGAGAAGCCGCGCAGGCATCCGCGCGCGGAGGCGCGCGTCGAGCATTCCAAGACCTACTTTTCAGCCGATGCTTATCGTCCAATTACTTTCGGTGTACTCATGCACGCTGGGAAGCAGCGTGAAACGAGCGCCGCCCTATAACCGTACGTACGCGTATAAAACGCCGTACACCGCAGCCTGTCCCTTTTTTTTTCGGTCGAGTGTACCTGATGCGTCAGACTTGACTCTTCTCGGAACCGATCCCGTCGTTCGAGAAAAAAAAAGACGCACCGGCGACGCGAGAGCGAAACCGCGAGAAAAACCAGAGTTCGCGCTCGAGTCTCTTGGTATTGGTGCGAGCGCGAAACCAGTTGTTGCGAGGTAGACTGGCTTGGTCACCGGTGGAGGAACGATTTCTCCCTCTCTCTCTCTCTCTCTCTCCCTCTCGCTCTCTTTCTCCGGCGATTTACATGAAATTACCGAGTGCCTGTTGCGGCGACGTGGGATAGCTTTTTTTTTAATGTGGGCTAATTTGATATATCAGTCGTTGCGAAATGCACGTGCTGAACGTATCATTAAGTAGTAGATTTTCATTTTGTGCTCCGATGGAGATTGCAGTTAATAATGTATAAAATGAAACAGTTAGTTTAGATATTAATATTTTTATTTTATTTATCCGTTATGCTGATCGTTTATAAGAATAATAATATACGATTGGTAAAATTTTTACGAGATTTCGTTTCGTTTATCCAATTTATCTTGATCGTTGACTTCGCGGTTAAACATGCGTGTAACCAATGTTACGTAAAATGTGTTAAATCCGTAAACTCGAAGGAACTGCTTCGAAGGCTGTGATGTCTATATTTTCTTTCGCAATACATTACAAATTCAGTTCGTTAATAATTAGAAATGAATGGTTTTATTTTTTTGTGATTTTCATAATTTTCATTTAAATTGGTATTTTCCTACTTTATGCTATTTTCTATCACAAAATTAAATAAAAAAATTAACAATAAAAGCAGCACTGACAAGTACGATGATCCATATATAAAAGGGATCCATATATAAAAGGGAGATCCATATATCCATATATAAAAGGGAGATAGCGATAAATCGAACGTAGAGCCAATTCAGAGCGTTATCAAAAAATTCATTGGTCGATACAACGGAAAGGAAAGAAAAAGAAACGGAATAAAGTTAGAGAACCAGCCAATTTCAGAGTCCAGCGACAAAATAATCCATGCGCGCGGAACGCGCGCTAATCAACTTTCTAGTGCGTTTAAATAACAGCAATGAATTTTATGGAAAAAAATTGAATAACCACCTACTATTCCACTGAACTAAGCAAACAAACTAACGCAATGAGCTTATAATATCAAAGACCGGTCTATCCACTAAAAAATCCCCCCGAAAAAGAGGCTCCTAACAAACAACAATCGTTGCACCAGCACTCCAGCCCGGCTCCGGCAAGGAAAGAGCAATCAAAGCGCTCGCAATGACACCCCGTCCTTTGCAGAGAGAGAGAGAGAGAGAAAAAAGCGCCGGTTAGAAAGCGGGGGAGCTCAGCGGCCGGAATAAAAGAGAATTTAAAGAAAGGAGCATCCCCTCGAAAATTACGCGGCGCAGCGGCCGGGCGCTTCATTAGGGGCGGCGGCGCTGCGCGGCATTCATTAAATTTCTCGGAGGACCCGAGCCTTTCCGGTAGCCGTGTATCCAGCGCGCCGCGTCCGATACCGGAGGAGCCTAACTGCTTACTTAGGAGCGAGTCCACGACGGAGCCGCCGCCCAGCTATCGACGCTTGTGTTTTCAATTTGGTAGATCCTCCGCGCGATTGATTGGGTATCGTTCGGAAGCGTTTGAATTTCAACGGTTAGCTTTTTGGTTTGCAGCTGTTTCTGATTATTGTAGGACCTAGTCTCTAAAGGTGGATTAGAGTAACCGATTATAAATTACTGAAATGTGGTTCACTAAGTGATGATTAGTAGAGTTCGTTGCACTATTTTTAGTGTATTCAGATGCTTTTCAGTAATTCATGATTGATATTGTTAGTATATTTTTTGTTTTTAGAAGGCGATTGATGATGAGAAATGAATAAATTTTTGCTATAAAAAATATCTTGTAATAGGGTTTTATCTTATGCACTAGAATCGTGTACACTAATTATTCATAGGATTATTATTTTTGTATAAATATTTGATGATTTGTATTACTGACCGACATACGTACAGTGCTTATTTACGTGTAATTTATGGAATATTATATTTTGAAATAATTAAGCCATTTTGCAAATTAAATCAATGACTATTATGTTAAGTATAGATTGCGAGAGGTTCTTTTCCATGTTTTGTACATTTAATATAATTACACTAATACAGATGTTCATAATTAAATTTATCGTGCAAAAACTTGGAAAGAAAATCTACCTACTAATTATTAAAGTTTCTTTACTCCAACATCTTCATAGGAAAAATAATCAAGGAAAAATGATTCCATCACGAATCCTTGCTGCTGTTCACGATGAATTAAAAATAATCACTGTAAGTTTCTGAATTTTTTTATTTTTTTTATTTATTATTAGTTTTGTGCTTTTCATCAAATACAGTTCTAGGTTAACTTTCATCGTTAAATTAAAGTCACGTTTTAAGATTAATAACCCTTTTTTCTATCTTTGGTATATTTCTTTGTAAAGATTGTTTATTCATTTACTATTCCATCTATTTTTTACTGAGAGTTGTTCCTTTAAAAAAAAAATGTGTACAACCTAGGGAACGATAGACACGAATTTGCGACACACCCCATCACGTTTTGTTCCCCAAAGCACTATGTTTGTCCATGTTTATTTTAATAACGCGATTTTGAGCACTTTGAAGACGCCTCCGCTGCGGAACTCCCTGGGGTTCCCGTGAGCCCTCCTTTGCCCGTTCCTAGCCGCTTCTCTCGCGCATACACGAGGGAGGCAATCTTCCTACTTACACTCGCTGCTTGGTCGAGCTTCTCTCCCCCAGCTTTAAAAGGCCCTTTTCTTCGCCGAGTTAACAAGAGCTTTCTGGCTTTTTAATGCGGGCCGCCTCGTTCGCCCGGAGACTCGGCGCGGTATCCGCGAAAATTGCTCGGGGATAGCCGTGGAAGGAATCTGAATTACTCGAAATTGCGCTTAATATTAATACACAATGGGAATAACTACCGAAGATCGCTTGCCTCGCCTTACAAAACGCGAAGCCTCCGCCCGTAATCTTCCCGGTTTTAATTACGGCGAAAGCGCCTTTTAGCGAAAAAAAAAGCACTGCGCAATTACTAAACTTTTCCCGGAAGTAAAATCATCCTCGAGAGAAGACTCATCGCAGTTCGAGTAAAATTCCATCTCGCGGAAGAAAACGAAAGAGAGCCTTAAATTCCTGCTGCAACGCGAGCCCCGGCAAAATTGCAAATACGTCGTCGATCGCGAAGATGGAGGCGGGCAGGTTGGAAAAAAAGGTAAGCGAAGCTGCAGCAGCCGCGGCGTGTGCTTCAATGGTTCTCGGGGATGTGCCCCCTCGGGGCTACAAAATGTAAAAAGCCAAATCGAGTTAAAGGCTGCCGCATCAGGAGGCGACCCGGGCTCTTTGTGAGCGGCGGAGGGGAAAAAGAAACGCGCGCGCGCCACGAGGAAAGAGAAAAACGACGGGGACCGGGTTTTACCTACACGCTCACACGAGGAAACAGGAGATAATGAAAATGTATGAGACGGAATAAAAACGTTGTAAAACAAATTGATAAAGGGAACGGAGGCTACTTTTCTCCGGTTAATCACTTTTCCCTCGCGAGATCTACGGGCCTCGTTACCTTTAATAATAGGCATATACGTCGCGAGTGCCGATGCTTCGGGTTCATACCTTTTGCGCGGAAAAATTCGTTTTAATTGAATCAGCGTAATTAAGTAAACTTCGCATTAATTGTGATGAATGAAAAATTATATGGTGACTTTGAAGAATGAGGTGCATTGATTATTACACTGAAAGAATTTTCCCGTAAAAATGCAGGTGAAGCTCACCGTAAAAATTGCTGGAAAAAAATGTAATTGTGGAACGGTTTGCCATCTTGGAAATTATTACGGGAAAATCTTTGTAAATTTCACGCGGAGCTTGCGCGATACGAAAAGCTCCGCAAAAATTACGATGGGGTCAGCGTAAAAATTACGAAGCTTTTCTCGTAAAAATTATGGAGCTTTTTGTATCGTGCAAGCTCCGCGTAAAATTTACAATGATTTTCACGTAAAAATTTCCAAGATGGCAAACCATCCCACGATTACGTTTTTTCCCTTAATTTTTACGATGAGCTTCACCGTAATTTTTACGGGAAAATTCTCTCAGAGTAGAGTTGCGTTAAAGTGAGATTTGAAAATTTTATTATATTTGCATTGGTCAATAAAAAAAATCAATAAATGCTGAAAAAGGCGTAATTTTGATGATTTTTACAATTTTTACCGAACAGTTAGTCACTTAGTCCAAAAATAGTGGGCATTGCACCTATAGCAATTTTTGCAAAAAAAACTAAAGTAATTTTTATGAATAAATTCTAATGAGCTAATTCAACTTTAGAGTGTATTACACTTACGTAAGCAAATCAACTATTTTACACCAAAGTATTTCCACAATTAATCATCCATCAAAGAAATTTATTTTTATCCTCTTTCCGCAGTATGATGTATAAAAAAATCACCTTTTTGCCCATGTTAAAAAGCAAACTCAAATTTTAGCTCATGCAGCTGTGAAAGTATTATAAATTGAATGCACGGCCTGATGCCGATCTTAACTCTCAAGAAAAAAAAAGTATTATAAACGTTTTCCGATACATCTCTATCTTGGTGACATTGTAGGTGTCATTGTACACACACGCTTCATTATTTGGAAAGGACCGACTCCAAATTCGAATCGGCGGTTGTCAATTACTCGAATGCCGACGATCCAGAGGCTGCGACCCCTGGAGGTCGAAGCGTAGATAAAGAAAAGTCAACGTATCCCTTCCAAAAAAAGCAAAAAAAAAAAAAAAATACGAGTTCGAACTCAAACAACTGGACACGTCGGTGTCTCGGCTCCCCGTGGAAAAGCGCACACGCGCCGTCCCGTCGTGCCTGTAAGCAGCGGCGGCGGCGCGAGAAGGAAAGACGATATGCGCGCCTCCGATGGCCGCGGCGTCGAAGGGAACAGGTTCCCGGCTTGGTTACTCGCGTATTCACCGAGCTGAAAACCTTGGCTCGTTTCCCCCTCGAGAAACGCGAGCGAGAGACGCCGCGCCGAGGCTCCTTCCTCTCATCCGCCTCCTCCTCCTCCTCCTCCGGTCGAACAGGATAGGCCGGGCCTCTTCCCCGCGAGGAACTACTCGTGCGTATATACGTATATATACACGAGAGTCCGACGTCACGAGGAGAGCGAGAGAAAGAAAGAGAGGGTCTCTCGGTTTTTGGCCGGGCTGCGCCTTTTTTCCTTCGGATTTCGCCGCGATACCGCGGCCGGGGGAGAAAATGGTATACGCCGGAATTTATCGAGGGCTTCGTTGATTCTACTTTTTGCTCTCACGGCGAGGTGATTTTTTTTTTCGCGTCCCGGGAATTTGCGACGTGTATACGCTTTTTAATTTTTTGGTTTTTTTTTACGCAGGTGTCGCCTGACGATCTGGTATCGAGATGGAGTTTGTCAGCGGAGTTGTTTATGGGGCGTCGAGGAAGAAAACGCTGGGAAAATTGAATTTTTATAAGGGTTATTTATCGCGGTTATTAAACGGTGGAAAATTTTTTCATTGGGCTGTAAACCGAGGCAGCAGTTTTACTGCTGAACTTGAGAAATATTACACCGGCCAGTCGTTAACTCACTGCTCGGCTAAGAGTACGGCGACTTTATAGTGGATGGTATCAGTTGTGCTTATTCGGCTATTAAAGTTTGCAGGTTTGAAATTTTTTTTTAATTTTAGTACTTAGTTTTAATTAAACACGCGTTTAGGGAAATTTGAAACGGATAATGCTTCCTTCTGCGGAATGAGAGAGCGCGCCCTTTGGATTATTGCCAGCAAATGTATATAGACACTGTACTCTCGCAATATTCGAGGGAATTATTTTCCACTTTTACTGGAAAATATTTATTTAGGTACGGGGAGGACCGTGAAAACTGATAAGCCCAAGTATGAAGAGTTAATTGTATTCATAAATAGGAAATTAAATATTTTATACAACAGTGGATCTTTCTACTACAGCACAATAATGTACTACTGAATAAACATTTTAATATTTGCAAGAAAATAATTTATTTAAGAAAATGTAGGTAATCGTATTATTACAGTGAGCATAAAAAGGAATACTTAAAATTTCATTCAGGATTCCCTGCAAAGTACCTTATAGGATTTCATCAATCAAACTTAAGGGTGCCTTAATAAAGCCTTATAGCTTTAGAATAATGAATGAAAAGACTATTCTAGAGTCGGAAATCATAGTCAACGGACTTCGATAAATCTTGAAAATGAATGAGGAAAATGCAAGGAGATGGTGCAATTAGGACAGAGAAAATTACTTTTATATTACCAGAAATGAGATCAACAGCAAATAAAATTTAAAAATTAATTTTGTACAAATTAATGGAGGCATGACCAATTACATGACCAAACCAAAATTCATTTCAATTCTATCCGTATTTCCACAAAATTCCTTTTATTCATTTTTACGGAAATCGCTATTCTTTTCGAATCAATAGAGGTGCATACGTTACCGAAAGGGATTTTTGCATCATCCTATCATATCCATCATGTGGCATTCGAAATCAATCTATCGTGAACGTCAAACCCGAAAAATTCATGAATGTCCAATCAGCTGAACTGCCAAAGTATCGAGCTACTGTCTGTGATATTGAAATCGATAAATAGAGGATAAAAGTTGCCAGAAAATAATTGTTTCATTTGAATTTTTCATCGTTCGAAGGTATTAAATTTAACACTAGTTACTGTAAAAAGCACGTAAATATTGTACTAATTCTGTTAATAAGGTTGATCATGGCAAAATCTATTAATACAATTTAGCTAAGCTGATTAATTTTGATGAGGTTGTATAAATAAAGTAAATCGGATTAAAATTAACATAATCAATTACCAAGTCTTAATTAATCTTTTAAGATTTACTTATGTGAGTCTAGCATAATAAAATATTGAGTATGTGGAATTAATTAGATCACTAGAAACGAAAATGTAAAACAAAAAAAATCTTTATCAAGTAAATTGTATTTTTATTTCCAATTTTATTTTGCATTACATTATATCTCACTCTCCCTTATCTACAAAAATTCTCCCCTTCTAAACATTTTAAGTTTAGTTTTTAAGTCTATTGTGCCAGCCTATGTACAGGTAACTTAGTTTACCTTAATAGGATTTCACTATATGTAAATTTTTTCTGGTAATAAATAAATAAATAAAATAAATAAAAAAAACAACAATTCATTTTTTTTATATCTTCTTTTACAAAGAAAACTACCCAAGTCCTCATAAAGCGCGTCCTATCGCCTTCGCGACTCCAAAAGCCCGCAACGGCCGAAGTCGCCGAGCAGGCATGTACAGCGCAAGGGTCCTGGCGGCCCGTCGAAAATTTCCGGCCGATCGAGGAATTTAGCGACCCGCGCCCGGCGTAATCCTGCGATAGGGCTCGGGCCGGGTCGTTACGTCAGCCCCGGCTTCGCCCGTCCGCGGGCATGAGTTCAGGGTCATACACCCCGGAGGAGAAAAACGCATGGGACTCGGCTCGTGCGAAACGAGTCCCGAGAGCCGGCGCGCCGATCGGGTCCTCTCGATCCTTTTCTGCGCCCCTCCCCCCCCCCTCTTGCCCTCCGCCCGCATTGTCCCTCTCTCTTTCTCTCCCAGCGCGCCTTTCTCGCGCGGTCGCTTATATTCCGTCCGGCCGCATATTTCTCGCTCTCCCCGGCGCATAACTTCGAACTTCGCGAAGAGAGAGCGAGGCGGAGAGAGAGAGGCTCGAGTGGGTGGCCATCTTGATTTTACGATATGCAAGGATGAGGGAGCTGCCCGGACGAGTGCCTCGGAGTAAGTTTTTTTCGCGGAGACGGGCTATGAATTTTGAACGCTTTCAGACGGCTTCTTTTCTGACGATCGGATCGTGAGAAGTTGGCGAAGTACTTCCCTACTTACAATTAGCGTAATTGGAGCCAAATTATAAATTAATTGTTGGTTGCCTAAAATTTCTTTTTTACTCCGGTCTTTTATTGTCTTTTGTTTTATAGCTTTAATGTTAATTGCTGGTTTTTTTTTGTAAAAAGAGAAATGGAAATTTATATTTTTTAAATTTTAAAGCATTGCATATTTTTAGAGCATGTAGAATATATAAATTCAGGCTCTAAACCCACTCGTCGAGTAAAAAGAATAAACTAAACTGAGTTGAGTAATTGAATTTTTTTCACTCGACTGGAATGAATTTCCGTATTTTTCACTCTTTCACTTTATCATGGAACAAATTGTATACAACGCATTAGTTTCTCGCGAAGAATGATGAGCTTTGTTTTGTTTTTGAATTGTAATGTATTGTAAGAACGAGACTTTTTAAGCATGTCTTGAAACTCTTGAATAATACAAGGTCAAATTTTTTTTATGACGTAGTTATTCATAAACATGACATCCCAGCACGACATTCTTCAGACTATTTCTAGAGTATATAGCCATTGAACTTAATCACAAATGTAACTTTAACCGCATATTCTCATTTTACACAGCTATTTTTGCAATTCACACATAATTAACTACGAAATCTTTCATCAACGTTTTTTAAAAAATGTTTGATGAGTCGTCTGATCAAATTTATCGCTTACAATTCGCAGAAATAAAAGTAAATCGTAATTTGAAAGAACAGCAAATATTTTAACATGCATTAACAAAAACGTTTAACTGCATGATACAAAAAAAGCTTCAGCTGTGTTAAAGCATTTTGAGCAACGACTATTTTGATGATCACAACAAAAAACCTGCAGACTTCAACTCATCTTTATCTTAAAATTCGAGTAGCGTCTATCAAATTTCCTCGATAAAAGACTCCTCTATCTATTCTCAGATTGAAATCCTCCTCGTCGCTATCCTCCGACAACATATTTTCGCGTCGAAAACTCCTACCGCAGCGGGCAAGTGAAACCCGTACATCGATTCCCCTCTAACCCCGGGAAACTTTCGCGCGTAAATAAAATTTTTTCGCCACTCGACAATGCGACCGCCGATAAATCTACCGAGTAGCCGCGGAGTCGCTTATATACGGCGCGGCGTGATTTCGAAGCAGCCGGCAGCGGCGGCTCAACGAGGGAATTAATTGATCGCGGGGACGAGCCGCGGCGGTGCGCGCCGGGAGCTTAAGCTCCGTCTTTTATCTAGGTCGCGCCTCGCTTCGCAATATTTACGCGCCGGCGCTGATGCTAAAGGATTTTATTAGCCGAGCGAATTACAGATGTCGATGCACGCTCGCCGGGTCGACTTCAAACGGAGCACCTTTTTTTTATCTCGATCCGCAGCGCCGAGGTGAGTTTTACGCGGTGAAAGAAAAAAGGAGAGACGATGGGCTTTTAAAAGCGGCCGAGCGAAGGAAACAATGGGGAATTTTACAGCGACCTCTTTAAGTCGCTTTCAGAGAAAATTCCACTAATTTTAACAGTGGCTACTGTTAATTAACGAGATTCCACTGTTTTAAATGGTCAGCACTTGTTTCGCTCTCTCTAAAATCCAATCAGTGAAAATCCACTGAAAATTAGTGCATATGCACTATTTCGAGTAGTTCAGATCAGGT